>ML732322.1:13963-81482 GCA_009176345.1 Aspergillus leporis | reverse complement strand
AAAAAAAAAAAAAAAAAGAAAGAAACACTAACGGAGCGATGATCCCACGCTTACGGTCTATGACGAATCGGAGTGGGTCGGCTTCTGTCGGGCCGGGATATTGCAACCTCAGGCCATAAATCTGATAACGATAACGGTAAAGCATGTATACGAGCCCGACTGTATATGTAAGTGTCAACTAAAATCAAAATACCGTTCGGTCACAAAAAGTGCCATGACCCTAGTTGAGCCCTAATAGATGGTTTTATATGGGCTCCATCACATGTTGACGGTAATTATATGGAGCTTTCTACAAAGAACTGGGCTGTGGTGCCTGGTGCCTGGTGCCCCAGTGCCCGGTATATAGTCAACAAAGGAATAATATTAAATGAGGTCTGTTAGTACCTATATTCTTTTCTTAGACTCTCGCAACTACACAGTATAAAGATGGACTACAGTCTGGGTTTAACCCATCTCATCTTAAGCCCGAAATTCACTGCCGATATACCTCCTGAAACCAGATTGCATAGCCTCAAAATGAAGAAGGGTCTTTCTCTTCCTTTTTACTATTAGCCTGGTAGCTTCAATGCCTATCTCTCAAGTATATAGGAGAAGTCAGCTGACAACAGGTATCTATCTATGCACCGCTTCTAGATACACTAAATCCTCGCCAGCAGCTATCTAATCCTCATTAATATAGACTCAGTTCCAAGTGGTGATCAGTCAATTAGAGCGACATTGGTCAACTCCTTCGCCAATCTTGCATCGTTAGGCTCCACCCGGCGGTACGACAGGAACTGCAACGGGAGGTACAACGGTACCTTCGCCAGGAACAATATACTAATGGGGCGGGCGCCTCTGCGGATGATACAACTACTTCTGCTCAGAGGGGTAAGACGCCGTCAGGCATTCAATTGGCCACTACATCTAACTTCCTATATCTTTATCGGTCTCACTAACATTACTCTATATAGGAACAAATTCATCCGATAGTCATGGCGGAGCTTATAGTTCTAGCCCCCATGCGGGTTACAATACTCATTCAGGTATTTATTTATCCGCTACTTCTAACCTCATATTTTTACTACCTCAACTAAATCTTATCTAAACAGGTTCAACTCAAGCTGATGAAGATGAAAATTATCATTATTATTATCATTATTATTAATCCAGTTTACTGTCCATATAGAGCCTTTGGCTATGACAGGCACTGAAGACGAGGATTATGAAGATGCAAGTGGCACGGGTGCTACAAATAAGGTATATACATATAATCTATCCATTACTATAAATCTCCTATCTTATCACCAGTTCAACTAACCCTGACTGATAAAGGTGCAGGTCAAACTAGTACTCAGGGCGCTGGAGCTACTAGCTCTACCCCACGAAAGATGAGCAATAATGCAGCAGCAGGTATTTACCTACCCACTACTTCTCCGCCTCCTATTTTCATACCAGCTCAACTAATCCTTCCAATACAGAATCAACTGTCCGTGGAGCTTCGAATCCCAACTCCCAATATGATGAATCAGGTATCTATCTACCCACCACTTCTACCAAGCATCCTATAATCTCACCAACTCAACTAACCCCTCCCACTGCAGAATCATATTCATCTGCCGGAACATCTACCTCAAACTCTGGCGGATCCACAGCCCAGGTCGTCAAGGGGAATTCTAACGCAGCTACCGCCAGTAGGCCAGTGGCAGATGGAGATTATAATCACGGTGACGTGGATGAGGTTACAGCGACGACCACCCAGGCCTGTCATGGTGGTGCTCAAAGCCAGAGCTATCAGGACAATGCCCAAGGCCAGACTTCTCAGAGTAATGCTGGAGGTCGTAATTACGGGGCCATCTCTGAGGGCGGGAGCTTCTAGAGGTCTAGTGTTGCCTTCTGAAACGCCGGACTACCCAGCCGTGAAGTTCTGTTGTCAATAGAACTGCAGGCCCCTGACCACCCACCTCAAGCCCTATTTAGTCATTGTCGGGGCCTAGGCTATTTTTTCTTTTTCCTGTTGTCGCGATGGGGGTACATTGTTGCTCGTGGTTACTTAAAATGGAGATGTGGTGTTTTTGTGTAGTATGCATTGCTGTTAAAGTGTTAGTTGGATCGACTGATTTGGCATCATTAGCTGTATGAAATTGCGCATAGGACTGGTATGTACATCCTCAAGGCTAAAACGTAAGGATGAAGAAAAATGTGTATTACAGCTCTAGTTGTCTTTTGTAGGTAGCACATCATCTATCCGAAATAGTCTTGACTTTTATGCCACTCGTACCAACCCTGTACTGTACAGTGTACGCACGAGAACTAGATATAGATAAAAAGTCATCCTCTGCTTTTTGTGTCTCAGAAAACTGCATCCTTATACATATACAAAAGCGAGTAGAGCAATTCTATTTATCCATTTCCACCCAAAATCCAGGCGGCTGCCACTGTGTGCCACCCATCTAGGTACGTAACCAGAGCCATAAATTATCATACATCAGAAGAGAACCAGATATGCAGAGAAAAATCACCACTATGAACCTGATGTGGCTCCCAAACTCCTCTGATAACATACAGACAATTGCCTCAATTCGTGCCCCTCCAGGCTCCTTGGATTATGCTTCTCGTGCCCACGCGTCCATTCTATCATTTGGCCGGTTGACAACAATCCCTATACAGACACCAGTATATGCACAATCCAGTTGAAAAGTATCTATAGACAGAAATGGAATTGAAAAAGGAAAAGAAAAAGAAAAAGAAAAAAAAGGAATAGACCGAGAGTGAAAAGATTAATTAAGAGCGAACAGCTTCAATGGCTGCGTTCAAAGGGAAGACTTGGGGTGGCATTGGCGAGAAAGGTTGCTCCCACTTGCGGAATGCTTCGCGAGAGGTATCCGGCACGCCGCCGAGAGAAACAAAACTGTTGGGAATGAATGGCCGGTCTTGGAGTGAAGCAGCCAGAATGCCATACTCATGTGCGAAGAACACGGCCGACACGAACTCCGCAGGTCGATTGGTCGCCTGTTCTCCAACGATGCTAAACAGTATGGTTAGCAAACTGGGTTCTACCTGGATAGATTATGTCGGCGGAGACACTTACACATAGATCTCGAAGAAGGTGTCGAGAATATAAATGCCGTTGGCCTTGATGTCTTTCTGGCAGAAAGGTTCGATCTCTTGGACGGTGTCGTTTGGTCGAATCACTGGTGATGCAGCACCTGACCGTCGCAACCAAAACCCTGTGGATCGCTGACCGAGCTCATGGTCGATACGAAGTAGTCTTGGGCGGTAACACTCATGGTTGGGTTTTCGCCGCCAATAATCAGGGCGCATGTAATCTCCGGATTCTCCGTGCTGTGGAAAGCATTCGAAAAAGCTCTCCGGCTCTTCCCCTTCAGCAACCTCTTCGAACTCGCCGGTCAACCCAAGGTCCATGCCAATCAGCCGAGCAGCCCCAACCTCTTCAGCTGCACTCCCTTTCCCTTTCCACAGATAAACCTTGCCAAACATTGCGGAGATGACGAACGGATAGCCAGAGCACAGGCTGTGTCGGGAGAAGTTCACTTCGTCAAAGACCATTTGGCCTAGGTGTTTCCGTCCGCACAGCATGAAAAAGGCAGAGGAGCTGGAACGAGAACTGAGACCTCTACGCGTTATGAGTATTCCGCCGAGGGCTTGGATGAAGCGTGCTGCTTCTTTCCCCTGCTTGACGATCTCCAGCTTGCATCCATTGTCTTTTGCCACCCTCTTCGAAAAAGATTGCGCATCATCTATTGCTGCGTCAGGTACATCATCACCGCACCAAAGATGAGTCTCCGACCGTACACCGCCGTCAGTTTCGAATGTATGCACGCAGAGGTACATGCTGCCTTCATAGAGGATATATTCCTGGTTGAGTGGAAGGTCTTGCTTCTTGCCATCACCTGTGATTTCCCACATCTGCATCCTCAACGTCCTGATTTTCTGATTGTCGTTCTTACTCGTCAACATCAACTGAGCGTCAATGTTCACGCGGTCGCTCGAATTGGGAAATGTCTTGAAGAAGCTGGAAATGGCGTCGAGTGACTCATCGGCTTGAGGCACCAACGATGCCGAGGATCTTGGCGAGAATTGGTCAACAGAGGGACTAGACTTGGGAGGTACAGGAGGCGATGGTAAAGACTTGTTCCGGGGGGTTGTCGGTGATAAACTGGGGGCAGCCTTTCGGTAAGAGGTTGGAGAAGGATACGCTTGGTTTTGTTTGAAGCTAGACCTAAGAGGAGACGGAGATGGAGATGAGAAATGGACAGGGGAGCCTCGCGATTGCCTGAAATCAGGTGTGGGTGTAGATGGGGCTGCTTTCGGCGGAGGGACTGGTTTGAAAGACTCTCGCCGGGAATCAGGGTCCTCATGGGCTCTTTCGAATTTCTGCGTGAGTTTCTCAAACTTGGTGGCTGCCTTAGACCGGACTGTCCCGAATTCCTTGGAGTCTCTCTCTGCTATATGCGGAATACTCCTTTTGAACTCGGTTGGCTTGCTTGTGGTTGAGGGATCAGGTTGGGTCAAGCCTGTTTCGAAAGGGACAGGCGCCGGGGTATCAACGTCAGGCAGCGGCCAGCCACTAGAATTGCCTGCTGGACTCTGCGAAAGCGATGAACTTGCTTCTGGCCCTTTGAAACTAAACGAAGGTAGAATTTCTTGGGAGTCAGTGTTCGCTTTTGGCACAGGATCCATTTTGGAGACTTCTGGTTCCTTGAAGCTAGATGAAGGGAGAATCTCTAAGAAGCCGATCTCTTCTTTCGACACAGGGCTTGTTATGGAGATTTCTGGTTCCTTGAGATCAGGATGTAATGAAATCTGCTGGAAATCGGTTTTTTCCTTCGAAGAGGAATCCATGACTTCAGATTCCTTTGTATCAGAGAACAGTGAAATTCTAGAAGAAATAGTCTCTCTGTTCGATGTAGGGCCCACGGAATTTATTTCCTCGATATCAGAGGACAATGTGCGTTCTCGAGAAATAGTCTCTTGCTTTGGTACAGAATCGCTTATGGGGGATTCCTTTTCCTGGACAACAAAGGATCGCAAAGGCTTCTGAAAGAGAGGCTCTTCCTCTGATGTTGAGTCTGTCACGGAAGTGCCCTTTCCCTCAACATCAGGCGACAAAACCTCCAGAGAGGCAGTCTTTCCCTTTGGGGAAAGGTTCTCTATGTGAGCTTCTTTTACATTAACGTCAAAAGATCGTGGGACCTCTTCATAAAAGCTATGCTCTTCCTTCAATGTGGACTCCGTTATGGGGACTTTTATTTCCTCAGTATAGGGAGATAGTGAACCCTCCCTAGTAGCGGCCTCTTGCCCTGAAACAGATATGTTCATGTCGGCTTCCTTTTGCTCACTTTCAACCGTTGGTGCAACCTCCGGAAAACTAGGCTCTTCTTTTGCTACAAAGTCTAGGGCTTCAGGTTCCTCGATACCAGGAGAGGGCAGGATCTCGCGAGATTCAGTCGCGCCCTTTGATGCGAGAACCACGGCCTCTGAAACGACAGGATTTGGTAGACGCCTCTTCGGGCCTCTGGCACGCTTCTTCGTCATATGCGTGAGAGGGGCAGCGGGATTTGGCGATGGCGATTCGGTAACATTCATAGGCGATGAGTTTTTCGCCCCGTTCACTGCCGCGGGAGGACCCCGAGACAAGAGACCCGCTAAGGTAGGGTTTATTCGGCCTGCGAGTTTACCTTTAGTAGCAAGACCTTCAGCTGGAGCAGGCGCACTTGTGTCTAGCACGACGTTCCCCGATGACAAAGCACGCACCGGTTGGATGGCCTCTTCAATCGGCTTTTTTGGCTCCTCTTCAATTTCGGCTTTCCCCGGTTGATCCTCCGACTCATTTTGTCCACTATCATTTTGTCCGCTGGCAGAAGGTTCATTCTCAAGTACTTGTCTTTGGGTATCAGATAAACCAGAGTTGTGTTGTTCCGTCTCGAGATGTGGACTAAGGGAACGATCGAAGCGTTCATGCTCTGCAGAAATCTGGGGCGAAAGCTGCGGTGTCCCAGGCTCCCTAGGAGAAAGTGAAGTGGGAGTATCATACGGGTTGTTCCTAGCACTGATGGACTTGGACAAGTTCTTTCGTTTTGCAATGGCTTCAGGAACAGCCTTTGTAGGAGCATCATCATCCCCAACAGTATTGCGTCGTAACGAGCCTCCACTTGCTTTGATTGCCTCTCGCTGTTTCAGAATACTCTCCTTCAACTCGTCAACCTTCTCGGATTTTTTCGGGCCTCCTGTAGCATTGAGTGCTGCTTTGCCTCTTAGGATGTTCTCTTTGAGCTTGTCCGGTGCAGCATAATTCGAGGATTCTGCTTTCTTCAGCTTTCCAAATACATTCTTGAACTCTGGCTCTTGCTTGGGTCCTTGATCCTTGACAACTTCGCGCTTTCGGAGATTGGCTCGGAAATCTATTACGGGGGACTGGACTTTTGGTCTGCTCAACAAGGGATCCCTCGTAGGTGAGACCCTAATGGGTGAGAGAGGGGAATCAAAACTCGAATTTGAAGTTGGAGTCAATAAAGTCTGGGCACGCTTGCGCCTAGTGGCAGTCTGCTCTGTGATTTCCGAACCTGTCTCTGTCGCCTTCTCTGTTGCCTTAGAAAGGTCTTCGGGTTCTGCTTCCGCAGGCGCTGCATTGTTATCCTCAGTACTAGGCGCGACAGTCTCCGCCGAACCCTCTTTCGCTTTGCTGGTCGTATCAGAGGTACCAAACAAATCCGGCATTCCAGAAACACTCGGTGTCTTGGTGTGGGTGCCCAGAGCGGCTGTCCTCATCAATCCCACCGGAGTAACCTCCTTGAAAGTGTTCGACCGGCCCATGTCGATGCTGCCCCTTGATTGTCGTTCTCGACTCCACGCTGTTGATTGCGAGGGCTGCTTCTTGTGCCTCGGCGAATCAGGACGGTTTAGAGCACTCTCCAGCCAGGTAGATTTGGTTGGACTCCATCGCTTAGGGTCCATAGTCCTCGGGACTACAGGGCTAGTTGGAGGTAGCAAGGTAGCGTCGACACCCTCCAGCGCGCTGGCAGATCTTGTATGGAGCGCAAGATGTGGCCTTCCATCGGGTCGTGGGCTGTCATTACCGCTGGAAACTGGTGGGGTAGCCGGGCGTTCATTGCCTTTGACGACTGTTGCCTCACTATGGCTGGAGCCAGGTCGATTGGCCGATAGAGTCGAGCTATCACGGGTAAACCTAGGTGAAGACAGAAGTTCATTGTTACTCGGGGCAGCGAAACTATTGCGATTACCAACCCCAACCAATGAATGGCCCCGGGTCAGTCCGGATGGGAGTTGAGCACTCCAACGCTTGGAAACACTGTCAGATCGTTTCATCATGGCGCTTTGTACGAAACCCCCAAGCCCTTTGGTCGGCGATGTCGAACGCTCCGGAGAGAGGCGTCTAGGAGACAGGGGCGTCGTGATTTGATCCTCTGGGCCTGCCTCCGTCATGCAGGGTTCTAGTTTTTGTGCACTCGATAAAGGCACCGGAGACCCAAGCCCCGTGGCCGTTGAGACGGAAGACACACTAGAATATCGGTTGCCGAGGCTGCTTTCTGCGAATGTCGAGCTTGCCCTTGACGGTGAACGTGAGCGTATCTCTCCAACATCAGGTTGAATGGAATCCTTTCCCAGCTCATGTGTAATCTCCGGTTCTGGTTCCGACTCTTTGGTGTCCTTGTCCTGGGATGAGGGTTCTTGCAGTTCTCCTTCGCTTGTCTTTGTCCACATCGGCGAGGTGGCACCTTGATCTGCCTTGTTTGATGAGGGAGTCTCCTTAGTAGAAGGTGAATGTATAGTCGGGCTGCCAGACAACCCACGATCGTCATTTGATGCGCTTGACATGGCTCTCAATCGGTTTTCCCGAACAGGCGAAGTAGAAAAGAAGGATCTATTGTGGTCCCGCGATGACGGTCGTTGCTGCCAGGACAATGTTCCTGCTCTGCTTCGTAGCGAAAGCGAAGGAGCCTTTGGGGATGATTCCGACTCGTTTATCTCTGCCCTGGACCCTCTTCGATTACCATTAGTCGTTACGGATTCGTCGTCTCGGATCGCTTCAGATTTGTTGCCGGTATCACGATCTGGTGTTCGAGGAGTTGGTTCAAGGTGTTCAGGAGGATCGATGCCTCGCAGACTGAACGACGATGTGAATGACGATGTGCTCAATCGAGCACTAACTAACAGGGATGGTGAGTCTTTTGTGGGTGATATCGACCGTGCTCGTTCTACATTGGTTTCGCAAGGACAACATCAGTTTCTGATCCTGGAACTCTTAGAAGGGCCCAGTCGTCCATGAACCATGATTTCATTGACGGCGGCGAAAGAACAATAAACAAGGGATTTCAGATATACCAGCTCTTCGAGCCTGCCTCTCTTTCCGGCCTTGCAGGATTTCCTCCTCTAATTTCTTGGTGCGTTCCTCGTCCTCCTTGTCGCGCTTTTCTCCGAGCTCCCGAATGCGAAGCAGAAAGTCATTGACTTCCTCTGAGCCCTCGGCGTCGGCTGTGGAAGACATGGCCACCTTGGGGGGGTGATATGTCACAAGTCGAAAGAGGAAAAGGAAAAGAAACGAATAATAAAGAACGCCTCCCAAACAAAACAAACGGTAGAGCAGAACTGTGGGGTTTGGCGAGAAGGCGCACCAACGGAGAGGCGTGGATGTTCGTAAGGGAGATGGTCAATAATTGTTAGGCGTTCAATTAACCAACCAGTCAGGTGGGTTAATAATATTTAAATCAACCAAGGGGAAAAAATAAAGAGTCGCTCGGAGGATAGTTCCTACCACAGAAGGCTAAAAGTGGGATATTCAATATCAAACCTCGCTTCTCTCGTCGTCTTTTTTGGGAATATTAGGATCAATAGTATTCCTTTCTTGTCTGACAAATTCCTCGACCTCGCAAAAAGTAGTGGTCAAGACATCGGCTTAGGTGAACCCTTCGAGCTGCCCGATGGCAATCTTGTCAGTAATGGGCGTGTACAGTACCAGCTGAGGTCGTTAGGTACTAGTTACCTAGGGTAGGTAGTGGTAAGGTAATAACCATTTGAACACCTAATCAGCGGCCAGCGTTCAACAGAAAACCGTCGGGACAAGCCAACCCAAAAGACGGACGCACATCACACGGCTGCCCCACTGGTACATCCTTGCTGAAAAGAGGACGCCCGACCGCAAGGCATTCCATTCGTTGGCCGCACTATTTCCATCTTTAGGCACTAACCGGCCTGAATCAAGACTCTATCAAGACCTGTATGCGGACGTAATCTGCAGTAGAGGCTCCATTGGTACTGTTGTACGGAGTAGTATTAAGGGAAGAATAAACCCTCCTGTGATGTTTGTCATATAAGTAAATCTGCCTCAGTTAACTAACTGATATACCACATTGATCATATTTAAACTGTGTTCACCGTGAATACGTAGGTAGCAAGCTGTTCATATCCTATGTACTGTTCCTTTGTTTTGTTGTTCCTCAACGCGGTAGATTGTTTACCGGTGTTTTCCTTTTTCCTTACCCAAACAAACAAACCGTTCCGGACTTCGGCTCTTGCGGCCAGTGGAGCCAAATTTAATCTTATGGATTGGTGTGCCGCCCCGCGATCGGTAACAGAATGAACAAGATAAATCATGGTTGCTCACTACTAAGTCAATTAAGTTCATCGTGCTTAAGATGGTTAGAGTCAAGACTAGCTCTTTGGTTATTCCCCCATGAGAAAGATAGGCGACTTCGCATGAGACTAAGTAGATTTATTGTCGATGAAACTTGGTGGTAAACTTGGCAGAGATCCACGGTTTTGAGACACATGACGCTGGCATTCTCTCGCCCCACGGACCCTGACTTGACAGGTGGAATGATGAGACATCGATGAGAGCAAAAGTCCCGATTTATTTATAAATTCTTTGATAAAGCGTGTGTTCCTTACAGATTCTCAGCTTCAACGCTTCCATTGTCCCGCTAGTCTCAACACACCCTTTCGTAACTAATGCATTGGACCGAAGGCAAGAGGATCCGTCAGACGAAGATCAGATCAGATCGTACCATCAGAGCATATCTGAAACAAACCCCTTGTCCTCTACCCTTGCCACGCGAAAAGCAAAATAGAGACGAGAATGCTAGAGGAGGGGGCACTAGAGTATTGGAAGACGAGAAATGAGAAGGGGATATCGCGTTATGAAAATCCAAGCAGTCCACAAAGCTGCTGCTCGAATTCAATAGATCTGAATTTGATAGATAGTATCCATATATGAATGGAAATCTTCTCTTTGCTAATATATTAGGTTGCACGAATGGAAGAAAAGAAAAAACCTGAGTCGTTCCTCATTATCGCTCGGCATAATAATTTTGAACCAGCTCTGTTTAGTAAAGAAACAGTCTATCTTTTGCATCTTGTACCACCCATTCTAGGCCTTCATTAAGGTTCTTCCCTGCCATCGCACTACAGGGTAATATCGTCCACCTGTGCGTTTTGATCGCATCCAGTTCCAGTCGCTGTGCATGAATTAGAATTGTTCGCGGGTCACGAAAGGTGCAGAAGTTGTCGAAAGAAAAAAAAAAAAAAAAAAAAAAAAAAAAAAAAAAAAAAAAAAAAAACAAACAAAAAGAAAATAAAAGAGAAAAAATAACTCACTCTGCGGACTTCATCCTCAGTCATACATCCTTCGACGTCAGTCTTATTCAAGAAAACCAAAAGACTTGCCCCCATAAGTCGCTATGCGGTTTGGTCAGATCGAACGCCGGACAAACTTTTCAAGGCGGAACAAAACGGTTGAAATCGTACCTCTTCAAGGAGAAGACCTGCAAGTTCATCTCGACAATCATCGACTCTCAGACGATCTGTTGCATCAACAACCCAGACTAAAGTATCGGTCTTTTCAAAATAATTTTTCCAATATGATCGTAGTGTCTTTTGTCCTCCTACATCCCCTGGATGTCATGAGTCAGTTAGTGGAGATCTGCGACACCATCAAAGGCGATTCTCACAAATGTTAAGTCTGTATCTGCGCGAAAATTAGCTGCGTTTTCTTCGTCAAAAGATCGTAAGACGAGGCTGGTTACCCCATGAAATCGATGGTTTTTATTATGAACCCCAGTGTCGGGCTGACAGTGGTGACATCCTCATTCATAATCCGTTTGACAATAGTGGTCTTTCCAGCATTATCAAGACCGCTGTGGTTGATCAACAGATGCTATTATTTTATTTCGATATTCATCTAAACGTACAGCATCAGGATTCTCATCTCCTTGTCCTTTAATCGGGCTTTTCTCAAGATCGACAGCATTTTGAGATTGGGGTGCTTAATTACAAGATCTTGGAGGTAAGATAGAGAGATGTGGTTGGGTTTGTGTAGAGTGCGGAGATCACTTCTAAACTACTCAATGTCTAGTAGAACCCTAATCAGCCAACCCAAGAGGTTCAAAATAGACCAGTATAAAGCACTGCATATACACACAGCCTACTAAGTGAATATCTCATAATATAATTCATGGGTTGGACAATTTTTTTGCTATTAATGTATAGTCTTTATACAAAGTATGAGGCGGTTGCCTTTACATATTTGCCCAACAGGTTCATTCACTACCAGTTCTTGTCTAGGCAAGCAAGCAAGCACCTGACACTGAGTACAGGTGAATTGTCTGAACCTCCCACAGTTTACCACGATTGGCCGCGTTAGCAACCATTTTTTTGTATTTTCCTCCCTTTTCATCAAAGCAATGTCTTTGTACACCTTTCCGAGATACTATTTCACACTTCTGCTACCCCATTTCTTATAGACAAAGCTTACTTCCACCTGTGAAAGGATCATAATATCCTCAGCTTAATAACAATAATTTATTCTTGGTAAGTGCACTAACACAAAGAAGCCGTGTTGAGGATATTATCTAGTGTTAACTGGTGTTACAGATATTCTGGCAACATTGATTGATACACAGAAGTATGGAAAATAAGCATGAGCAAACCACTCGTCCTCCATCTAGACATGAAGTATTGTTAAAGAGTCGGATCCCCCAACAACCACAAAGCCATGGGTCACATTTGTCGACTAAGCGCACCGGTGCACCGGAACGTAGCTATCAAGCTGGGAAAGTACCGGCCTCTGTGAAAGTCCCAGGCAACAGGATACCTGGTGTAAATCACGTCCGTCGACAACCTGAGGTTTCTCAGGCTGACATTTCGTCCACAGACTCAGACAACTTCACTACAGCTTCAAATGTGAAAGAACACGATTCACCACCCTACAAGCATCAAACCCTACAAGGAAACCAGAATAAAGAGCGTGTGACATCAAATTCTTGTGATAAGGGCGATTCGAGGTCCTTCAGGCCTTCACCCAACCCTTATCTTGCGCCTCACATTAGAAAGAGGCTAGTTGTAACACACGCCAGTCCTCCTCATCCAAAATCTGGACAGGGGCAAGCTTCTGCCAACGATCCTTCTCCAATATCTGCTGAACATAGGCCTAAGCCGAAACGGTCTAAACTGAGTCAAGAGATCAAGATCACACCGCTTAATACACTGTGCTCAAGCAAAACGCCGCAAGGGACTTCACTTGGTGAGGTATCCCGCTGCCACATTGGAGTACGACAATCTAAGCTAACATTTGGAAAGGCAACGAAGTAGCTACGCCAGTCACCATGATCACCAGTGACGAGTCAGGTGTTGTTATGTTTCGCGGTGGAAATAAGGCAAGCACCGGAGCCAAACCAATTCCTCAGGGAACTCCAAAGAAGGATACTCCTCAACGCATTCCAGGTCCACAGACCACACAGGTTGGCAATAAGGGAGCCAACACCGCCCAGAGGAATGTTGGCAAGGAAAGCAATAAATCCAATAAGGGAAATACTTCGACAGGAAATGATCCTTCACCAAGTAAAAGCGCAGGGCCTTCCAAGGAGGAAGTGATGGAAGAGCTTAACCGCCTCCGGGCAGAGATTGTCCAACGAGCACATTTAAACCGCTTCAAGGACCTCGATTACCCTACAGCAAATCCAGAGATCCTCAAGAGATGCAGAAATGGTCCAGGATGTGATCCGAACTCTAACTTCTTCTTGTCGATCACCAAATGCCGTCTTGCTCCGATTCAGTCGGCGGACATCTCCAGCGCCACAGCCGGGCAATTTAGTCATGGCTATGAAGCGCTTAAGACCAGTCCTTCTTACCCCCAGGATCCTACTGTACAGTGGAAAGAATACGAGGACAGTCCTGCTATGTACCCGATCGTTAGAAATGGGGAGCTGAGCCTGTCACCCGATCCGATCGATGAACATGAACATATTCCAGAAATGCTTGCACGTTCTGGACTCCAGACTGGTGCTGTAAACCAATATACAGGGTCGACGCAGGAACAGAAACATAGTTGGACTGATGCTTTCTATGCTGATTGGGAATATCGTCCGCAGGCCTGCTCCAGCTATGAGGCTTTCCGCGATTGGTTCCGTCGTTGGCTTGACACCACCATTCACATCTGCTGCTATGCCGACATCTATCATCGCGCTTTCTTTGATGGGACCGCGCATCCCGATGGCGTACGGACCATGTTTATTCCGGATCTGGAGAGCTCAACAACCTTTCTCAGTATGGACGATGAAGAATCGCGGTTCCATGGGCAGGAAACCGTAGAAGGTTACTGCTTCAACTGGGAAATACATGCGAAGAAGGACCGTGATGAAGAGCAGTTTCGACGCAAAATTCAACGTGACCATTATCTTGAAGGCTTGAAGAAATTTCCTCTGCCCAGGGCAAGCGTGCTCAAAGCAAACGTCTATTTCCGTCCTGTCGAGGTCGGTGATGTCCCAGGGCTTATTGAAATCTTCAACTATTACGGACTAAACTCTCCTCTGAGCACTCATATTAAGGCTCTTGAGGCGGGGGACATTCGTCAGATTATCGATGATAGCAACGAAGAGAAGCTGCCCTTCATTGTTGCCGCGGAGCGCAGAGTTGGAGCAATTGCAAATAGCGGTCGCGAAAAGATCTTTGGCTACGCTCTGGCGACTGACTTCCTTGGACAGGGAACCAGTGGCCGATTCACAGCAGAGCTGGAGATATTTGTCAAGCCCGGACACATGCGCAAAGGCATTGGAAAGTGTCTCATTGATAAAATTCTCGAAGTGTGCGACGCTACTTACATTCCAAAGCGCGGCTATTTTTTCGATTCGAACTGGGACGATCGTAGTGGTTACTGGGCAGGAGGCCGACGCAGACTGGGCCGTCTTATTTTTGCTATCAGCTACCCAACTGACCGTAGCAGTATCCGCACTTACAGCTGGATTGAGGAGTGGCTCAAAAGAGATTACGGATTTAAAGAGCAGGGTCGCCTACAGGGTGCGAGAGTCAAATTCGGTAAATTGTAAGCTTCTCACCCCAAACCGTGACAGTACTGTCAATGGCCTCTTCACTAATGCCCACAAGCCTCAACGTCGCTTACCTTGTCCGAAACGTCGGCTACCACGGGAATGATAGATTCGAGTCCTGATCGAACCAGAGCATTGTCGGCCGGTGTATGATTTGGCTGGTTCATCCATAGATTGGCTACGGTGAATGGTGTCTCCAGAGAAGGACAACAATTCCTTTGGAATTTGCGAGTCTTCTTCATTTGAGCTTTGGGATTGGTTGAGATACCGGGATACAGGACGCAAAGTTAACATTTAATTGGCTTTCTTCACATCGTTGTTGCTAATGGAAGAGAAACTGTATTCATTAGGAAAAGAGAGAAAAAAATAAAGAAAGGAAACCTAAAAAAGGGGGGAAAGACAGAAATTAGAAGATGGGAGAGGGAGGAGAGGCCACAATATCGTTCTAGGTAGAAGTGTACCAGCTCAATAATGATCGTAGGTATCCAAGATCCATTAGTTCCTTTACAGTTTAGCTCTCATTCAAACTAAGGACCACCAATCATAATCTCCTCATCCCAGTCCGCAGCCCTTTCTGCCGGTTTGAATTCTGTCACCGCCTCCGCAGTTTGAACTTTTTTTTCTTTCCCCGAAAAGACAAGAAGCAGTGAGTGCAGCTTGAGGGTTCAGGAGGACATTGGGGGCTTTTAATATTAAAAGCTATCTCCATTTCTTTGTCTCAATACATCTGTTTTACAACAAAACTACCTAATTCACTTACTTCTGTGTTTCAATCCCTACCCACTGAAAATGGCGCCGTCAAAAAAGCGCAGTGCTCCCAAAGACGATGATTTCGTGTTCACACTATCCGACGATGAGAATGACGCTTTCAACAACAACAACAACAACAACAACAACAATGAGCACGGCAATAACCTGGACGAAGAAACGACGAAACCGACCACCAAAAAGCGCAAGAGAGATACCGCGGAGACAACACAAGATAAGAACAAAAAGCAGAAGCAACAGAAGCAATTGAAAAACGGAAAACAGGAGAAGAAGAAAGGTGAAGATGTTGACGAGCCTGAGGAAGAGCCTGAGGAAGAGGAGGAGAATGTTGGGGAAGATGATGGTGCATTAGACTCGGATTTCGAGTTTGATGTCGGTGGTGCGGCTCAGAATGGAGTGGTCGAAGGGTTTGATGCTTGGGGCATAGGCGATAAGAAGGATGGTACACAGGAAAATGGTGATAAGAAAGCGGTGGATATTGACGATATCATCGAGAGGAGACAAGCCAAGCAAGCGGCTCAGGCGCAGAAGAAGCAGAAGAAAAAGCAGGAGGCTGAGAGCGAAGATGAGGGCAATGAAGACGAGGATGATGCCTCTGATGGAGGCATGTCCGTGGATTTCCAGGATGATGAGTTGCTCGCCGAGGATGGGTTCGGTATGGGTGCTAACAGCGAGGATGAGAGCGGGCAGTCAGATGCTGAAGAAAATTCGGGTAGCGAAGACGATGACGATGCCGCCTCCGATAACGACTCTGTCGCAACCCCCATCCAGCACCCTGATGATGTTGCTTCAGACTCAGACGCTGAAAGCGATGTGGATGAAGAAGAAAAGGCGAAGCGCAAGGCATTCTTCGCGCCGGAGGAGCAGACTAGCGAACAATCTACTGCTGAGCTGTCTTTGCGTTCGTTCCAAGAATTCAACCTATCTCGACCCATCCTACGTGGCTTGGCTGCGGTTAACTTCTCAACCCCGACTCCAATTCAGCGCAAGACAATCCCTGTGGCACTCCTCGGCAAGGACATTGTTGGTAGCGCTGTGACTGGTTCCGGAAAGACAGCTGCGTTCGTTGTTCCCATCCTTGAGCGTCTACTGTTCCGTCCCCGAAAGATCCCTACTAGCCGTGTCGCGATTCTGATGCCCACTCGTGAGTTGGCTGTCCAGTGCTACAATGTGGCTACTAAGTTGGCTACTTATACCGATATCACGTTCTGTCAACTTATCGGTGGTTTCAGTCTCCGTGAACAAGAGAATATCCTGAAAAAACGGCCCGACGTAATTATTGCCACTCCTGGTCGTTTCATCGACCACATGCGTAACTCCGCAAGCTTCACCGTCGATACACTTGAGATTTTGGTTCTGGACGAAGCCGATCGGATGCTGGAGGATGGTTTCGCAGATGAGCTGAACGAAGTTCTGACTACCATCCCGAAGTCCCGGCAGACGATGCTTTTCTCGGCTACCATGACCGACTCAGTCGATAAGCTCATTCGGGTGGGACTCAATCGACCCGTTCGACTGATGGTCGACGCCAAGAAGAGCACCTCCATGAACCTGGTTCAAGAATTTGTGCGCTTACGTCCTGGAAGGGAGGATAAGCGCCTGGGATACCTCCTTCATCTATGCAAAGAAGTTTACACGGGACGAGTCATTGTGTTCTTCCGGCAGAAGAAAGAAGCACATCGGGTACGGATTGTCTTTGGGCTCCTTGGATTGAAGGCTGCCGAGCTGCACGGTAGCATGAGCCAAGAACAGGTATGTTATAGCTATCGCTCATTGACTATCTTATGCAGAAGACTTACACAAACTACAGCGTATTAAAAGTGTTGAAAATTTCCGGGAGGGCAAGGTCGCTTTCCTACTTGCCACCGATCTGGCGGCACGTGGTTTGGATATCAAGGGAGTGGAAACGGTCATTAACTATGAAGCTCCCCAGAGCCATGAGATCTACCTGCATCGAGTCGGTCGTACTGCCCGTGCCGGCCGTTCTGGTCGAGCATGCACGATCGCCGCCGAACCGGATCGCAAGGTGGTCAAGGCCGCCGTGAAAGCTGGCAAGGCGCAGGGAGCTAAGGTCGCAAGCCGGGTCGTCGACCAAGCCGTCGCCGACGCCTGGGCTAAGAAGGCCAAGGACCTTGAGGAAGAAATTGACGAGGTGCTCGAAGAAGAGAAAGTAGAAAAACAACTGTCTCAAGCGGAGATGCAAGTTACCAAGCACCAGAATATAATCAAGCACCAATCGGAAATTATGTCGCGGCCGAAGCGCACTTGGTTTTCTAGTGAACGCGAGAAGCTTCTCGCGAGGAAGGCCGGGGCTGCCGAGCTTAACGGACCCGTGTCGAAGAAGGAGAAGGGGAAACTAAGCAACAAGGACAAGAAGCGTCTCGACGACTCCCGCCAGCGACTAGAAGGGAACAGTGGATGGAAGAAGGGGAAGGTGGACCGTGAAAGCCAAAAACAGGGGAAACCCCAGAAGGGTAAGAAGGATAAAAAGAAGGGCAAGAAATGAAAAAAGGTTGGGCGTCGATGATTGCCATTCTAAACCATAGCACTGTGATAGAATAAGTCTCGCATGTCTCTTTGCCTGTATATGTAATGTATGCATTTTATGTACCTCATACCTCGAACAGTGGTTAGGATTAGGGTTGCTCTAATTCGCTAACCTTAAGACCAAATCATAAGCTTAACCTAATGAGCGTTTATCTTGACTTTTCTTGGGAGAAAACAACGGTTCCAATGGATCACTCTCGTCATGCCATGGACAACAGTGTGTTTGGAGATCGACAATTGCCCGGAAACCGTCGGCTTGCCGCGGATGGAAGTGGCCTGGTTTGATAGCCTGAGGCAAACAAGGTCTCCGTCATCGGCCGACTGGGGACGATGAAACATTCTGGACTCCCAATAGTTTGATGCCGAACTCCATTGGGGATGTGGATTTCACAAGTAGCATGAGAGAACAGGCAATTGCTATTGCTAATGGCGGTACGGCGGTTGATGGGGAGAAGCCAATGAAGATCCAGACCCTGAAAAAGTTCCTTGCAGGAGGATAGATAGTATACCCAGTAACTAGTACTACTAACCATTTGGTCATCAACAGGGGTCCCTCAGATTCCAGTTCTGAATTCTGAAAAAGGGAAGGCTCCCAGTGATTAGTCACCTAGTGGGAATTGCCCCATTGGTGGTCTGGTACCAAATCAGACGTCGCTTTTGCCATCCGCTGTCGGCGAGAGAAAAACTGAAGCGGAGAGTCACTGCAATTGATTGGGTTGACTCATTGCGCATCTTTAAATACTCTCAATTGCTCTTGTTCAAACTTTCCCAGCTTAACTTCCCTCTATTACTTGGTCCTTGGACCTCTACTTCCCTCGCCTTTGCACTTGACTTCGCGCGAGATTTATTATCTCTCCCTCTCTCGTCTTCCTCTCCATTTCCCCCACTGCGGATCTCACCCGCTAACCGCTACCATGCCAATGTAAGTCCACTGCCCCTCCCCCTCCATAGATAGCTCCTCCGTTATCGTGGAGCTTCCCCCCGTCCACAACAGCATTTGTCGTGTTGTCCTTCCCAGTACATTTCGACTCAATTCCACTAACATCTTGGACAAAGGCTCAAAGATCCCTCGAGAAAGTACAAGCGGTTTCAGCCGCTGCAACTCCCCGATCGCCAATGGCCCAACAAGGTCATTGAACACGCGCCCCGGTGGCTGGCCACCGATCTCAGAGATGGCAACCAGAGCTTGCCTGATCCAATGGTAAGATAACCTGTTCAGTGGAATTGGCATGTGGTGATTCCTATGGGAGCGGTCGTTCTAACACATTGATCCCTTACAGGATGGTGAACAAAAATTCCGCTTCTTCAAGATGCTCGTCGATATCGGCTACAAGGAAATTGAAGTCTCGTTCCCATCTGCCTCGCAAACAGACTTCGACTTCACCCGGCGTTTGGTAGAAACTCCCGGCGTCGTTCCGGATGATGTCTGGCTCCAGGTCCTGTCTCCCTGTCGTGAGGACCTCATCCGCCGTACGGTAGACTCTCTGAAGGGCGCAAAGAAGGCTATCTTGCACATTTACCTAGCCACAAGTCCATGCTTCCGTCGCATTGTCTTCAACATGGACAAGCAGAAGAGTCTGGAGATGGCTGTCCGCTGCACCAAATATGCACGCTCCATCACCAAGGATGATCCTGCCAACGCTGGTACCGAGTGGCACTTCGAGTTCTCTCCCGAAACCTTCTCTGACACCGAGCCCGAGTTCGCGGCACAAGTCTGCGAGGCCGTTAAGGAGGCTTGGGAGCCTACGGCGAAAGACCCCATAATTTTCAACCTGCCTGCGACAGTAGAAATGTCCACCCCCAACGTTTTCGCCGATCAGATCGAGTTCTTCTGCCGTCATGTGTCAGAGCGCGAGAAGTATGTCGTCTCCATTCATCCACATAACGACCGTGGCTGCGCCGTTGCGGCCGCTGAGCTGGCACAGATGGCTGGCGCGCAGCGTGTAGAAGGTACTCTGTTCGGAAACGGTGAGAGAACGGGTAACGTTGACCTGGTCACTCTGGCTCTCAACCTCTACACCCAGGGTATCACACCCAATGTCGACTTCTCCGATATCAATGCCGTCATCAAGGTTGTTGAGGAAAGCAACAAGATCCCCGTTAACGAGCGGTGGCCCTACGGTGGCCAGCTGGTCGTCTGCGCTTTCAGTGGCAGTCACCAGGATGCCATCAAGAAGGGCTTCAAACTTCGAGAGGATGCCGGTGCAACTGATGATGTCAAGTGGGAAATTCCTTATCTCCCCTTGGATCCTCAAGATATCGGAAGAACCTACGAAGCTGTTATTCGCGTCAACTCCCAGAGTGGCAAGGGTGGTGCCGCCTGGGTTATCTTGCGTAGCTTGGAGCTGGATCTCCCGCGCGCCTTGCAGGTCGAGTTCAGCAAGATCGTTCAGAAGAAGTCCGAGGAGGTCAGCCGCGAGCTACGGGCAAGCGAGATCACCGGTCTTTTCGAGGAAGCATACCACCTCAAGTCCAACCCCCGCTTCAACCTGGTCGACTACAACATCACTACGGATCGTTCAACCTCACCCGCGCCGCCCGAGCCTGGTAAGGCGCTTAACACCAAGAACCTCAAGCGCCGCTTCACTGGTATCGTCGAGATTGATGGGGCCCAGCACGCTATCACTGGTGTTGGCCCCGGTGCTATCTCCTCCTTGGCCGGCGCCCTGTCCACCTTGGGCATCGATCTCGACGTTGTCGACTACAAGGAACACTCCATCGGTTTGGGTAGGGACGTGAAGGCCGCCACATACATCCAGTGTACTGCAGCCGGCAGCAAGGAACAGGTTTGGGGTGTCGGTATCCACCAGGATGTTGTCCAGGCTAGTTTGATCGCATTGCTCAGTGCGGCTAGCTCTGTAAGTCTCCCAATACCGTCTTCGGTTATTGATAGTCATTGATATACATGGTACTAACTATTGTTTTACAGTTCCTCACTAGCCGTGCCGGCTCTCCCGCTCCCTTCCGTCCTATGCGCTCCAACACCCTGACTGACGATGATCTGCAAGCCCTGGAGAATCTCACCGGCTCTAGTGAGGTCACTGCCAATTTGACCAACAATGGCAAGCCCAAGGTCGATATTGATGCCCTGGAGAAACAGGCGGAAAGCCTGTAAATCCTGAGCTAAATGATTTTGTTCTTTCTTTTCTTCTTTTGTTCATGCTTGGGGGAGCGGGTTTGATTTTTGAGACTGCAGTAGCAGAAAAAGCAGAGGCATGGAAAGCATGTTTGTTTGTATAAAATGACATGCATGTTACGAAATCTAATATAATCGAGATGCCAGATATTGACGCTTGGCTGTTTGATGTTCATATCTCGTTTCGCTCAAAAAGAGTTTATACATATTTCTGAGTTGAAAAGACTGTTGGAATCACCAACAGAATCCTGAAAATACCAAATCTTCCGTCTACCACTGGGGACTTACATTTTGTATATCCTTCTACGCTGTCATATACATATATACTTCACTATGCGAAGTACGGTTTGACTCTTCATGTTGAGATGAGGTTGATGATACAAAATAAGTAGCCCACAAACATCAAATGGGGATGTGGTTTAGTGGTATAATGTTCGCTTAGCATGTGAAAGGTCCGGGGTTCAATTCCCCGCATCTCCATTTCTTTTTGTCTATTTTTGTTTCCTCTTCGGTACGGTTGCTTCTCTGGTATAGTAGGAAAACAGTAAAAGTACTCAAGGCGAGGTGCGTTGGTGAGGGTGTTTCTTAGTACGCAAGTCTGGAATGATACATGCCGGGATAGATTCCAGATACTGGCAAGATTGCTCTAGGAAAGAGTAGTAGTAGAAAAATGATTCTTTTCAAGAACTTATGTCATGCATACTAGGATAGTTCTAGTATTTCGTACCTCACATGAATACCTCTGTGGACCGAGGGACCAAGGACTGGAAGTATACCGTTGGGAGCTTCTTCTTTCTTAGAACTTCGAATATCCACAATCGACAACAACTTCACTGGGAGTACTGTACGAGAGTACTGTACAAAAGTACTGTGCAAACGATCAGTATAAATCTCTGGACACTGTGATGAACAACAACGGAGACATGAAATTACAACCCTTTTCCTTTTCTTGATGTGCTGAGGTGAGATCTTACGTGAAACCCTCGTCGAATCCAACCTCGGCAAGCCGATCAAATTATTGACATGCAGGTCAAGCGGGGTAGAACAACAAAACCCCTCCAGCGGACAGTAGTCAAGAACTTGATTCCTGCAATCCCTTAATTTACAAACCCCAATAGACTATCCCCCTCTTTTGTCATTCGCTCAGCCTTACTATATATATATATATTTTTAGTTCCTTACGGAAACCCTATTTAAATCATCAACAAAATGCCTTATGCGCTAAAGGGAAGAAACGTGCTGGTCACAGCTGGCTCCAGGTAAAGAATCCTAATCCACAGACTACACTTCCATTGGTCTGATAGACCCGTTCGCTTTCAGAGGTCTGGGTGCTCTGGTATCCGAGAAGTTCGCCGCAGAAGGCGCCAACGTGATCATCAACTACTACTCCAATGCCGATGCCGCTCAGCAGCTGGCCGATAAAATCCACAAGGAGTATTCTGTCACGGCTCATATAGTTCAGGCGGTATGCTCGTTACTCCTGGAAATAACCTAGAGTCATGAAAACCGTACCGCATTTACTAATTGAGACAAAAAAGGATACACTTGTCGCGGCTGAGAACGAGAAGCTCATTCACACAGCAGTCGAAAAGCTAGGTGGCTTGGATATCATTATTGCCAATGCCGGATGGACGCGGTTTACTCGGCCTGGGGACATCTACGACATGTCCCATGATGAATGGAACAAGGTACATTGCCTTCTGTAATGCTCGGAAGGGCTCTTTAAAATGGATACTCACCCGGGTATTTCTAGTGCTGGGCTGCCAATGTGATGTCCCATCTGCAGCTCATGCAGACCGCAAAGCCCATCCTATCGAAGAACCCCGATGGCGGTGTCTATATTGCTACTTCTTCCATTGCTGTATGCCCTACTCCAAATTCTCCTAGTCATCTACCATCCATGAAACTAAATCGCCTTCAGGGCATCACTACTAGCGGAAGTAGCATGGCGTACTCAGTCACCAAGGCAGCAGGACTGCACTTGATGAAACATTTCGCCTTCACGTTTGGGCCCGAGATCCGCGTGAATGCGGTCTTGCCGGGTCTGCTCCTTACCGAATGGGTGAGCCCATCCATACTCTTACACCAACATTGCCAGTTATTCTGTGGTAAAAATGCAATATACTGAGTGAGACTTCTAGGGTTTGAAATTCGGTGACGATATAATCAATGCGTTGAAGGAACGCTCTGCGTTGAAACACGAGGTATATGAACTCCTGTTGCTGTGAGAAGTAGTTCGAGTATTGGCTAACATATGAATCTCCAACCAGACATATTTGGATGACTGTGCGGATGCTTATATCAACCTCGCGAAGAATAGTTCTGCGACTGGTCAGCAGATTACTGTTGGTATGTTGTGTAGTCCCGTACTTCACTTAACGAACCTGCTAACCCAGGTCCAACAGATGCGGGTCTTTCTCTTGGACACCTCCCCTCGGCTAAGAACTGAAGTCCTTGCGAGGTCTTCTTGTGAGCGCCGAGTCCCTCTACGTTGATCTCACAGATACCTCGGACCCATGCATGCTAAAAGTAGCAAATCAGTAATGCATATTTCAACTGACCAAATATAATATTATGTTGATAGAACATCCAACTTGCAGTATTTTCAATAGATGAGACTGTTTTGTCCAAGTATAATCATAAGAAAGTCACTCGGGCCTTCCCGAAATCTCTCTGCGTCAATCTAGTTCTTATCCTCAGCCACTTAGGGCTTGGACCCAAAACAGAAGATCTACCACCAAAAATCATCGAGAGGTTCGAAAAATTAGTTCAGCACGGAGGATTGATGCTGACTTTCCTTATACTCCGTTTAGACTTTAAAGTCTCGTTATCTATTTCAAAATGATTGGGGTCAACCGCCAACATGATACGATCGCGCGCGTCACTCCACAAATACCGCTTTCTGATAAATTAAATAAACTAATCATTTGAGAACCATGCCGGCTCATTTAGACGCCGACAAGCAACCGTGGAGTCTACAGCTGTGTTCATTGCCGGAGCAAGGCTACCAGGGCTTTTCCTGAGACCATCCCTGGCACGATGCAATCGTGGGAGCAAATTGAGCAGGATACGATGCCGGCCGGGCGTTTCTCTTCAAGTTAAGTGTATGCTATCATCCGACCCCATAATATTATCTTTGCATTGACGAGGAACACCAGGAGGAGCTTATATGCTATTTCGATAGGTTACGCGAGCGGCTCACTTGAACGCAAGCTTGAAGGGGAAAGGATTAGGGAAGCAATATTTAGAGGCATATAACTCAATCCTCATTAAATATCCAATACAACAAGAAATGATCGAGTATGGTGTTCATGAGAGCCAGATAGTGTCCATTCTAACACCGTACAGATTGTCCTAGCCTGGATCATGTATACGGTTTGGGTAAAATGGAAAAATCGTCCTATCCATTAGGTTGGAGCTAGGCGAGTGGTGGTGTAGTTCAAGACAGGCCAAAAATCTTGTGGCGCACTTGCCTGACCAAAAAAAGTCTTCGGTATGTGATCATCCATAGCTTGCCACGCTTGATCCTTTGTTAAAGATGCGGGTTCTCACCCTCAATGAGTTATAAGGGTAGATATTTCCTCCAAGGAGGGATACTGAATGACCGTACAACCAATGATGCCGTATATCAGCCGATTTTGATCACTTGAGTCTCATCGTCGAGCTTGTTAATCTTGACCGATAATGTATGATGTATGTCTCTAGCGATCTCTGGAAACATTATGTAAAGCCTTCTGCTCCTGTACTCGTTTCAGAAAAGCCCTGTTGCCCATATTGCCAAAGATCAGCCAGATCCAAATCCAGAGTCCACGGCATGAAAGGAATCGAGCCCGGAAATGGCTCTGCAATAGATCCCATGTTGTAGCTTTCATGGAAAGGATTCTGTTCATAGGTCATTTCATTTTCCGGGAGGCCATGGATGTTGTCATGCGATGATTCGTAAGCGCTGTCTCCAGAAGCTAAGTCGTATGATATATCTGTTTCGCTCAGACCAGTAAGACCTGTAGAATTCGGACTCGCATCATGCGTTGCATTTACACCCTAGGCACTAGTTAGCGTGTTTTGTTTCTTCTCATTCACATAACAGTAACCTTCTTTACACATCCTAGGAGTGCTAAGCTTATGTACTTACATATGGATTAGTGATGTTCTTCTCTCGCGGTTGGCCGGGGTTATTTGCAGCAGAATGGTAGGAACGACGCATGATAGCTTCATCAGAGTCCCTTCGCGGCCGTTTTGGTACATCCTTCATTTCTGCATGCACCTTATCGACGTACTGGACTGCTAATAGTCTCAACTGCTCAAAAACCTCGGCAGCTAAGCCCGGCATGAATGTACCGCTGGCTTTAAGAGCCGGGCAAATAGACTCAACAATTATCCCAAGAAGCTCGACATCTTTAGGAACGTAAGAATCGCCTGGGTTTTGGAGTACATTTGCGAAAAGAATGAGGAATGCCGATAGTGAGTGATATAGTATGAGACTGAGATTGGTTAGATGCTGGTTGGCTCCAGTGCACAACCTTGGGGAAATCTTACCCGATGAGCATGGACTTTGATCGAAATCCAGTTTGGCTCATTTCAATCAAAAGACGCGCAGTATTCCTCGCGGAATCGAGGCATATCAAGTGCCCGGAGTAGACACGATCTCCAATATCTCCACAGCCATGGCGGGCCAAATCGTTGCGTAGCTCCTCGTATTCGGCCAACTGATCTTGGAAGGCCCAAGAACGATGTAATGTCGTCAAACAGTTAAAGTATTCGAGGTGTAATGCGATGACCACGAGAATATTCTCTTTTGAGCAGACGATTGGCTTCCCCGGTTGAATGTCCGCGGGAAGCGACTGGCGCCACTCTTCGAGCTTCGCGTCTAGCTCAGATATAGTTCGAAATCTCTTCAAAGCCGAATACCTTCTCGAGCGAGCACTGTATAGCTCTGAGTAAGTTTCACTGGCAATTCTACTGAGTCTCATTTGACCAAGTAGTACGACAGCTGATCTAGGATTTGTGACGGCCAATTGATGTTCGTCTGGAATATCTATTTCTATGTCCCTGTCATCAATAGCTGGGGGTCTCCCTAATCGAAGACTGAGACTTTTGTCAATCGAGTAGAGGCACCAAAAGACAATGTACCGCTCAGATATCTCCGGTGGCGAGAGCCGTGGATTCTTCAATTGTTGCTGTAAGCCAAGTGAAGTTGCAATCCGCGCTGCGGCTCCTAGCGCAATATATGTAGCTTCTTTATCGAGGAGGACTTCCATGGCGAGAGACTAAAAGTGCAATGGTCAGTCTTGGACCCAAACTGAGTGGGACCCAAACTGAGCTTCAGAGGTAAACTTACCATTGCCAACAAGGCCTGAACAGTCATGATATCTCTACAATGGAGAGATAATTCAGTGAACACAGACCAAGAATTCCGAAGGTAGTCCACTGCGTCAATAGATGCCACCATTGAGCATTCAGTAGTTGCAGAGGTATCGTCTTCGTGCGATAAAAGGCAGCCGAGGGCGAGTATCACGTTAAACGAAGCATACCAAGATGTGCTCTTGGGTGGATGGGAAGAATACTGCTGTTCGTACATCTTTCCAAATTTATCCCTTCGGAATAGAGGTATGATATTATTGAAAATATCAAAATAATCTGGGTATGCATCAGAGAATGTAGGCACGCACCCATCGAAATAACCTTACATGCAACAAAATGATCAGCAATATTCTTGGGTGGAAGTGGAGTCTGGGCTGTGGAGTCTTGGTCGCGCCACAAGCGAACTTCTTCACTGAGAGGAGGACAAGCTCTCACTCGCCTCTGAATAAGATCTGAGAGGTCCGAGGAACCTGTCCTGCTGGCAATCCACTGTAACCCGGCGGGGGAGAGAAGGGAGAGACCAGATGATGACCCTGTAGCGTGTGACGCATCAGCAGAGTCTCTAAAGGTGCTGTGAACTACGTGAAATCCCGTATTTACCAATAAAAGTAGAAGACCCTTCATCATGGATGAATAGCATGGAAAGCTGGTCATCTAGATCTGTCGATGTACCAGTAGTGGCAGGAGTGGTAGCCTCACTTGCGAGGCCTGATGCAGCCAGGATTGATTCCATTCGCTCGATTCGGCTCTCCATATCCAAAATTTTTCCTTTTCTAGAAAGACAAAAAAAAAAAATGAGAGGTATGACCAGATGAGAGATTTCCTATAGCAACCCCACACTACACGTACCTATCGGGTTTGGATACCTTTCGAGGATTGAAAGTTGTGACACAATCATCGCCTCGTTGTAGACATCGAGAGCAACTTTGCCCTTCCCTTTGACATTTCACCTATTGACTAGTAGGTCAACCTTCACAGCCACTTTGATTCATGTGAATTACATTCCGTATGGGTATTATTACCTTCGCAGCTCTACATTTGTCACAAGAAGTTCTCAGCGCATGGCCGAAAGGTGGATGCGATTGCATTGTGTATTTCAGCCCAGTCAATCACTAGAAGGATATGCGATTGTTGTCGCCGGAACTTCTCGGCTTCATGATGAAAAGGAGGTTAGAAGTACGATGGATGTCTGTGGTGATATATATCGCATACCTCGCTTAATATTTGGAAAGTAGTAGTAGTATTTCGAATCTGAGTGGGTCTACCTTGATTGTAAGACACCTAACCTTGACTGTGAGGGTCCTAATCGCTTTAGAGTATGTTTAGCATGATTTTTTTCAAGACCGAGTATATAGCATGGATAAGCTGATAATGACTGATCTTAGTGGCGAAATTAAGCTCACGTGGCGGGTTAAGCACACTGAATCCCGTGCCGTCGCTTGACAGTATCTGCCCTACGAACTTCCTGGGTTAATAAATAATATATGCCCCCCAGATTCAAGATGGACGTTCTAAATATAAATATATCTATGTATAGCCGGTTTCTACTCATTATGACAACTTTCTACTGAGCTTATTGAGCTTGTAGAATATCGCCGGCCATCCAATTTATGATTACATGATGGATCGGAGGTGGAAACGATGCCTCAGCCCTGTGAGCTCGAAATTAAGGTGCGTTTTTTCTGGGACCGATAGGGGAATGGGGGATCATCCACCACAGACTTTGAGTAATCATCCGCAACGACAACATGTTCAAAAACCTGGGTAGGACCGTGCTTACCGTAAAAAAAGTAGAGGTCATAATAACGACTAATTCTTAGATGGCATGTTTGTCTCCCAATTCCTTCCCTAGGAAGTTTCCTTTGGTCAAGCCGACTAGGCTTGGGTAAATAGGTAGGATCATGGACGTTTAATTGGACACTTCCTGACAGCTTTCTGTCCAGCAACAGTTAACAGCTATATGCATACGGCATCTTCATTCAGTAGGGGGTATGTATGTATGTACAGAACGCTACATCTCGTTCAAAATGCGAAGTCAACTAGACAACTCAGTTTTATCAAGGGCAGGGAGCGCGAAGACAAATGCGAACGGGCAATGGGCTGTAGAAGGCCATGGAGTCTTGTAAAGTCATAAGAGGCATGGAATGCTAAGGGGAAGTAAATAACAAACAAAAAAGGATGAAACAAATGAAATAAAAAAGCTCTAAGTACTCTATTCCAGAAATATGAGTACAAGATACCTAGCACTATATCAAAGCATCTGCATGGGATAACCCCGTCTTGATGTCACGACCACTATCGCACGCTAGAGCACCGAAGCTTGTTTGCCATCAGAGCCCGTGATTATCTCCATCATACCGCCTTCTTGCCATCTCACTATTACTGCTGCGCGTACTATTAACTCCACCCTGACCATATGTATCATCAACTCCCAGCGTTGATTGAAACATGAGAGCTTCACGTGGCCAATCGCCAGCACCTACATCCAGCGCATCAGACATATCGTAGGCGTCAGGCTGACCAGCTGCGAAACCACCAGGGACACCACTATACTGCTGTCGATTGGCAAGAGAGTCGCCCCTGGGAGGATTACGGTAAGGTAGGTTTTCAATCACAGCGGCGCCGCTGGGATCCACTGGGGTCGTCGTCGCTGAGTTGACAAAATCGCCGAAATCGAACCCAAAGTCAGGGTTTCCGATGGTTGTAGGAGTTTCGGCCTTTGCAGGAAGACCGCCAGTAGTTGAAGAGGTTGTCGGTCGTGTTGGTTCCGCGATCTGTGGAACCGAAGGCGTCGCTTCAGGAACGACTATAGGGCTGTCGATCGCCGGCCCCGCTGCTTCAGGCTGTTCCATAAGCACTGGAGCCGGCGAGCGAGGCACAGCTGAGTCACTTTCTGGGATGACGGTAGACCGCCGAGTGCTGTTACCCATCATGCTTCCTGGTTTTGAGCTCCTGCTGGCACGATGTTGAGGACCTTCTGCAAACGGATTCTCTGGCCCCTCCATATCGCGGATGCTGAACTGGGCGATTGTGCGTAATTTTCGAGTGACCCAAGACGCTAAGACCTTGCCCCGTTGTTTTTCGCCTAATCGGGACCTAGGGAAGTCTCCTTGAGAGACAAATGCTACAAGGTCGGCAACGACCTGGTGCTCGTTCAGGACAGCGTTAACAATAACAGGCACGAGAGACGCTAAATAAGCCTTCCTTGTAACTTCAACGACCACCACTATCAAGCCACCAGCCTGGAAGACAGCACTGTAACGATCATATTAGCAAGCGAATACCGGATTGAATGTACCCTAGTAGGTCACTTACCAGCCTCCAGTCACAATGTTGCGGTGGCATCTTTCAACCGAGTTTTCGATGTCCATTGGAAAATGGTTAAGGCCATTGACCTCAAAAGTTTCGCCAATTCCTCCAAGAACGAACAGGACTTGCATCTCAATGGCCTGCCCTCCGGGCCCAATAGGTCTTGTGACTGTATGAAGGAAGCCTATATCGCCAGTACGCACGTAGTACACACTAGGGTCTCCATCCACAATTCGTCCGTTAAATCGCTCTTGGTCGAAATCTTGTTTGGAACCGTAAAATGCCTTGGCGCAGGCATCTGATTGAATCCAGATCTCGCCATATTCGCCCACATGAGACAAGGTGCAGGTCTCTGGGTTCACAATAGCTATTTGCGTGTTCACTGGCACCATTCCGGAGTCTTGAACACCAAGGGCAGTTGGGTCTGAGTCTGGGTCTACTGGACACACAAGTCCACGACGCAGAGCCCGAAGGTCAAGATATAATTCAATTGGTTCAATGCACATATATGATCTAGTAACAACCATCGGGTTGAGGACGTGAGAGTACACGACGTTAATTGCGGTACGGTCAAGGCTAGCAGAAGCGAAGTGCAGGCGTACTTTCTGGTCTGTAGGTCAACGCGCATTAGCAAACTTGTTTTTGGGTAATAATATAGGGTAAGTAACATACATATATCGACACGAGGTCGGCCTTCGGCGGAAATCATCAGGTTCTTCAGTTCCTGAAGTTGAAATCCCTTCCCAGCCATTGCAGTCATAGCGTAGTCCAACATCTGGCTAGTGGCATACGTATCTTTGATCTTGTATCGTGAGAGGGTGACAAAAAGAGTCATAGGGTTTTGCGCAAAATCAACAGGTGATACAAGGTACGTTGGTGCTCCTAAACGCTTTTGTTAGTCCCAGGTAAGCACCTCATGTTCGTTGCCCTTGCTTACCAACGTAGATACCCATCAAGCACGTATGGAGAAAGCCAAGACCTAAAGTGCTGCGAACACTGCCTAGAACTGGCCTTACACTACTCATCTGGCATGTCTCTTTCTGCACCTTGCACATGCCCATGATAGTGTCATGGCCGATATGGACTGATATTCTCCTTTGATCTGGTGTCCAGTAGGTCCAAACCATGGCCGGTGTACTTCCTTGCAGCCATGCATCCTTCACAGTATAGCCGAGTTCTCGGCACCCATGTGACTGTTTGGCGGGTTTGGCGGTGTTGTAGATAGCCGGTACACCAATCCGAAGGACCTGTGCAGACTGCTTGATGTGCTGTGAAACGAGCTTCTGTCTCATCACATGGTCAACGTCACTGTTGACAAGAATAGCTTTGACATTAAAATCATTAATGACGTGGAGGAAAGCAGGTGCATCTTCTGAGAGACGATTTTGGTCAATAGGGGGGAGAGGAATGGCGACCACCCCCAGACAGAAGCAGGCATGGACCGCATAGACATATTCTTCTGAGTGAGTATACATCAGGACTAAATGATCACCAGGGCGAACTTTGACTTTGTTCCTCAGATACGTTGCTACAGCGGCAACCTTCAGGTCGAACTTCTTCCAAGTTATACCCTTCCCTTCCTTCCCACGACCGTCAATAGAGCAGTAAGCCAGTTCTTCCGCTTGTCGAGATACGCGCCAATGAAGAAGGTCAACGATGGTCGCAAAGTTATTGAGCGGCGTGGAATTGCGATCGTCCATGACTACGTCACGGTAATCCACCCCCGAATACTGCTTTTCTTGCATGGCAAGCAGTTCTTGTCTTGACAGCAAAGCTAGGGGAGACCAGATGCCTCCGACCGGATCAACTCCAACCGGCAAATTCATAACTGAACGCTCGACTCCGAATTTGACATGCACACAAGGCAAAGTCCCATTATCGAAATCTCTGCGGCAGAGCATGTTACCGATTTCTTGTCTGCCATTCTTTGTGACACGAGGAAGGGTGTTGGGAGCCGTGAGTAGCACACAATAGACCCGCAAGTGATGCTCTTGATAGAGGACTTCCATGCACCTTTCTGCTAGGGATTCGAGGAGAACAGAGTCCAGTTGCCGTGGTGGCCCACCTGAGGTGGCTGGCGCTGTGGACGCTGCGTGTGACTCTAAAACAACAATCGGAAGATGTTCTTCATTGACAAAAACATCGAAGGCCGTGCAATCATGTACCTTGGGCACGTTCTTCAGAAGGCTAACAATCAAATGTTGAACGAAGAAATAACGATGTTCAACGATTTCCTGTCCATGCTCCACCCATTCGACCTTTTGACGAAGACGGTCCTCATAAAGGCCCAACACAAATAGCCTGCCCTCAATCACACAGCCAAGGAGACCCGTCCGCAAGAATTCCGGTTCGACCAACACGGGTGTTGGGTTGCCCTCTTCAAATTTGTAAGGCCGCGCATGGAAGATCGCTTCTGTATGCTTGGGCAGCGCCCAGAACCCTCCAGAAAGAGATGGCGAGTCTACCCAAATCTCTCCAACAACATTCGGTGTACACAGCAGATTTGTTTCGGGGTCGACGACAGCCAGTGTGGCATCGGGAATAGGGTAACCGAATGAGCCAACGCGCACAGCATGTGGCATTGCCCCAGCAAATTTTCTGGCATCCTCGCCCATGGCCAAGACAACAATCTCATTGCTCTTCAAAGCCTCTTTGTCGAGGAGGACTTCCTGGAGCTCATTCTTCGCTTGTTCCTTTAAGGCCGGTGCTGGTGACGACCCTCCACCTAGCAGGCTGCTTCCGAATCCGCTATTGCCTTTAGTCTTTCCGGACAGCTTCTCCTCTTTCTTCGCATCCTCGCGTTCATTTGGATCCATTTCATGGGTCAAGGAACAGCCCATACGTTCTTCACCACCTAGCCAATCCCGCACACTAACAACCATGCCCCCGTGCTCAGGCAAGCAGAGCATTGGAGCAACAATTTCTCGAGCCCTTGGGTTCCTCATCGGCCTTAGCCACCTGTCCGCCAAAATTTCATGGAATTCAGCATCGACAGTTAGAGTGTCTATGAGGCAAAGCTTTACGCTTCCGAAGTTGGGCTCGGAATTCTTCTTGTAATGACGCGTAGCCATCGGATCCTGCTGATAATTGTAGGCGGCTATTTTAAGACCAGGGTAATCTGCGGCCATGATAGTTGCCCTGTACTTCGTGATAAGGTGCGCGTAAAGCCCTGGTGTCTCGACCGCGCGATCCTCTAACCAGACAGTTGTGTGACCGCCATATACTGTAAGAAGCACTCCTAGAATCATGCCGATTCCATGCCTAGGGTCGAGATAACTAATAAGAGTTTCTCCGTGCGGCCTTGCCTTCGAAGTGCTCGGTACAGTCGAAACCATTGCACTAAGGCAGGCCATTTGATGCATGATTGTTCGGTGACTCATAACAACGCCACGCAGATCTCCTGTAGGAGCTCTTGAAAATTCGATGTAAGCCAGGTCGGGTACTACGAGAGGTGGTATATCATCTTTCTTCTTCGGGTGGAAACTGCCAAATTCGTTCGTCTTCCACCACTCTACACCCCTTGGCCAGTTCAATTTCTGGGCGGTAATATCCCTCTGAAAGTTTTTCAAATTATTTTCCGTAGTCAATGCAAGATGCGCTTGAGTCGAGGTGAGAACAAGATTGAGACTTTGATAGTCCTCGAGGCTATTGATTGGCACTGCAACAACACCGGCGATAAAGCAGCCCATGAGCGCAACGGCGAACTCTATGAGCTCGGAATCTCGGTAGATAAGAGCTACTCGGTCACCGCGATATAGGTTACTCTTATCACGGATAACCTGTGCCACCTTTTCAGCACGGCTTGCAAGCTTCTCCCATGTAATCGACGCAATTTCCTTGCCCTTCTGGTCCAAGACCCAATAAGCAGCCTGTTTCGAATGAATTCGAGCGCGGTGCCGAAGGACGGCGGGGATGTTGTCAAAGTTGGACATAGGCGTATTCTTGTCATGCGGATCGAGGACTGCGAATGGGATATCGCGGGGTTCCAAAGGAAGTAGATGCTCAATTGCCGGTCCATGGGGCAGCTCGGAAGCAGGTATAAGGGGCGGCGCCATGTTTGCAGTAGGCGAAAATGCGTCCGACTGGGAGTAACGGTGGAAACCTCCACCGCCGTAGCTATCCCTGTAATCATCCTGTTGCTGTCCCGCAAAATCAGAGAAGTACCCTTGCTGTGAGTCGAGCATTGTCGATTGTCGGGTGACCCCGCCAGGCGGCATATCATAAGCCTCAGCAGATTCATCCACGTGATCCTGATAAGGGCCAGGATTAAATGCATAATTCTGACTCAGTAGCGTTGCAGTCCTTGAATCTTCTTGTGTGATAGGAGCTTGTTGCTGCAGTTGCAGTTGCAGTTGCTGCTGCTGTTGTGCCTTTGGCAGGAATAGAGAATCATACGACGCTGATGATGGCATTCGATCAAGAGATTGTAGAAACGCACTATCTCTATCAACCGTGCCTTGTGTATCTGCGCTAAGCGCGCTAATCCTTCGATCATATCCGAAGCTTCCGTTGCCCTGCATACTATCACATCCATTCGCGAACGAAGAGTAACCTTGGGATGTAGAGTCGGCTGTAGGCGGTCGAACGCTAAGAATGGCCTGCGGGGCATTATTTGAGCTCGTCGTTGAGAGAGAAGGCCCTCCTGAGCTAGGTGTGTTGACATCCAGGCCATTGTTAGGGCCGAAAAACTGCGATAGGAGAATTGTCCGGCGTTTCTGATAACTTTAAGCGGGTCAGCTCCAACCATAATTGATAGTATGTGCCTTTCTGCCGCCGTCATGAATCTGAGGGACTTGAGCATGTTTAGCCCTCCCCAAAGCCGTCCTCACCCCCCGAATAGGTCTGGTAGAGGCCGCTTACCCTTTCTCCGTAATATCTCCTTCCTAAGAAATAAGATGTTAGCATGTACGATCAAACAAGTATGCACCCTGGATGATCAAAAAGCAACTGTATGGGTTTGTCTGGTTCATTCGTACCTCCAATTCTCTGTCGAGCTCCCGCAAAGCGGTATGAAGCTCTGGATTATTGTCCACCATTTTCGAAGTGTTGAGAATGAACCTGTTGAGGGGTTCTCATGCGAATCCGCGTACCACAGGAGAGGCGAGACCCACGATCCTCATCTCAAGGTCCTAGAGGCTCCGGTCGTAAAGCGCTAGAAGGAGGATCCCAGAGGTTGTACACTCGCGTGGTCCCCTAGCGATGGTATCGTGAGGTGGCCCTGTTTCACTGCGGGTTGTCTCTATTTCTCCGCGCTTCGAGAGCCACAACGTCACCTGCCGCCGTGGCTAAAGCCCCTCAAAGCCGACCCCCACATAGCCAGGGGAGCCAATCATGAAATTGATTTCCCTGCACCGCCACACCACAGAGGAGCAAATAAGTCTAAGGGCACGAGGATCATCCATAGAGTGTTCGCTGTTTGTACAACAATGGGTCATGTTCGCTAACCGCCAGTTTAATACCTACTCAATTGCATTATTGGGTATCCAAGCCCACTGTCTTATCTGAATCCGATAATATTCGGACCCCTTTACGAACAATAGAATCAAGTACCGAAATGACAAATGTAAATAGAAATTTATAATGATTCGATTTGACGGCCCAGTATAATGGAATCTATCTATCGAGGCATAGAATAATGTGAATTAAAATTCTTTAGCTTACACTGGAAGAAGAACTAAGGTACTCAATCTCTTTCAATGAAACTGTACAAGTATGTTTTAAAAGAACACTTCTTATTTCCAAAATTACCAAATGTCTAACCCGAGACCGGATTAGCGCGCTTGAAACCACTAGCGGTAAGATCACGTGGTAAACGGAGTGTGATTGGTGTCGGACCAGTGCCCTAACGAGCCCACAGAGTTAAGCGAGCGCACCTCGATTTTCCTGGCGGCCAAAGGAAACATTTCAGCCGACCGACACGTTGAACGCTCGCCCAACGACACCGTCCGTCACCTTTTACGAATCCCTCCCTCGACAATCGGCGTCAAAATGTCTGACCACGGGGAAGTCGAAGTCGAAAACACTGGGGCCCTTCAGGTGCTCCCCAAGGAGGCTGTTGCGGAGATGGGTAGCGTCAAGCTCTTCAACAAGTGGAGCTATGAGGATGTTGAGATCAGGGACATCTCCTTGACGTAGGTGTTTTCCAATTCATTGCGATTTGTGCTACGAGAAAGAAAAGAAACCCCGCCTGGTGGAAAGTGGACATCTGGTTGATATTGGAATGGGTAAAAATGATGCGACAATAACGGACATGATTGAATTGCGGCAGGGGGAAATACGGAAAAGCACGCATGTTCGGAATGAGATTTGCTGACTCGAATCTACGCGCATAGCGACTACATCCAGATCCGTAACCCCGTCTACCTTCCTCACTCCGCTGGTCGTTATGCCGCCAAGCGTTTCCGCAAGGCTCAGTGCCCCATCATCGAGCGTCTGACCAACTCGCTCATGATGAACGGCCGCAACAACGGCAAGAAGCTCATGGCTGTGCGCATCGTTGCTCACTCTTTCGAGATCGTACGTGCTTCTCGTGTTGGAACAACCGGTATATGGGAATCAAGAAGTACTGACGACTTCTGCAGATCCACATCATGACCGACCAGAACCCCCTCCAGGTCGCCGTGGACGCCATCGTCAACTGCGGTCCCCGTGAAGACAGCACCCGTATTGGTTCCGCCGGTACCGTCCGTCGTCAGGCCGTTGATGTTTCTCCTCTCCGCCGTGTCAACCAGTCCATTGCCCTCTTGACCATTGGTGCCCGTGAGGCCTCTTTCCGTAACATCAAGAGCATTGCTGAGTGCCTCGCTGAAGAGCTTATCAACGCTGCCAAGGGAAGCTCGAACTCCTATGCCATCAAGAAGAAGGATGAGCTCGAGCGTGTTGCCAAGAGCAACCGGTAAAGGGATAATGTTGGGCGTATTCTCCGTTTGGTCCTGTTTCTATTTGTACTGGAGTGGACGGGGGATTCTTTAGGATTCAGTCGATTGGCATGCATCTGCGCGACTGTACATACCTGAAAACAGTCACTGGAGGGAGCGTAATCCAAAAACGAGAATGGGACGGCTTTCTTCTATAGTAGCTGAGATGCGATCATGAAGACCTCGGGCTTTTTAAGTCGGTACCTTTTTTACATTGTTCAACGAAAAAAAGATCTTTCAAACTTTCCAAAGGGTGCTCCGTCGTCTGAGACGATCAATGTATTCACCCGATGGGTCGTGGCTCAATGCTCTAAATGCACGTAGATCTCTGAAATTGCAAAGCGCAAATGTACCATGTGGTCTCGCCTGTACTCTCGATCTAGAAGCTTATTGTAGTCTATTTAAAAAAGGAACCATATTGTACCCCATACGTAGAATTCTATCCGTGCAGTGCGACGACGACGACTTTGCTCCGAACGGTGGTCGCTTATCGATAGGCTCTCCCGTTCCCGTGAAGGAAAAAAAAGTTCGGGCCTGTTATCAAATGTTAACATCACCACCTTCCACCTCCAAATTTTCTCCCTCGGTTCAACCACCATATTTTTTCAAGGAATAGGCGTGGGCTTTTGAACAAAATGGTCAAGAGAAAGTTGGGAGCCTTGGAAAAGGTCGAGGCTGATCTGTGAGTGCACACTGTCTATATCTTGACTCTCTTGGACGTCTCCGTCCGAGATGTGAAGATTTCGCTAGCCACTAACACCTTCTCCCAGGCCCAATCTGCAACATAAAATTCGAAGAGATCCGAAGTAAGTGGATCGCGCAATCCAAGTTTTTGCGACATTCAATGATAGTTTGCTAATCTCGTGCGTTCGCCATAGATCTTACATTGAGGATTTCCGCGCTCAACATTACCAATATGAGAGTCACCGAGAAATTTTCATGGCAGCACCCACAGCAGCCACCGATACGGGCATTATCTCCTTGCGCGAGTTGATTGACTTCATCGCTCATGTCGCAGACTGCTACCCGGACATCACGAAGGACTTTCCTCAGCAGCTCATGGACATCTTGGCGCAGCACCATTTGGTCTTGGAGCCAGAACTTCGAGAGAAGATTGTCGGGAGTCTAGTGCTATTAAGGAAGAAGGAACTTCTAGATTCAGCGACGTATGTTATGGTCTAACAAAGACTTGGTCAGTAATTAAATACTAACCATTGTGGCTCTAGACTGCTTCAGACTTTATTTCCTATTCTCATTACGACGCCAAGCAAAACGTTACGAGCATTGATCTTCCAGAAGATCTTAATGGACCTTCGTTCGTCGAACGCTAAGACAACGAACCACAAGCTTAACCGTACCATGCAGACTGTCCTCTATAACCTGGTAACGTCGGACCGCGTCTCGTCCAAAGGCCTGTGGGCCATCAAGCTCGTTCGTGAATTATGGAAACGGCAGATCTGGTCGGATGCAAAGACTGTTGAGATCATGAAGGAAGCTAGTATGTCAGAGAATGAGAAAGTCATTATTGGTGGTGTTCGCTTTTTCTTGGGCGGAGATCAGGAGCGCGAAGAGATGGAAGATGAGGACAGCGACGAGGAGGCTATAGACCTCGGAAAGGTCAAACATCAGACCACTATCAACAAGAAGACCAAAAAGAAGGCTCGCGCCGTTGAGAAAGCAAAAGCGACTGTCAAAAGGCGGGAGCGCAAGAAGGGCCAACCACACCCATTGAATTTCTCTGCGCTTCATCTTTTGCATGACCCACAAGGCTTTGCAGACGCTTTGTTCTCGAAGCATCTGCAAAACTCCAAGTCGAAGCTTAATCTAGAGCAGAAGCTTCAGGTTCTGCAACTTGTGACTCGTCTCGTTGGATTGCACAAACTGCATATCATGCAACTCTACTCTTATTTCCAGAAATATCTCACCCCACGCCAACCTTCAGTCACCTCATTCTTGGCATCGCTTGCACAAGCGTCCCATGACCTGGTTCCTCCGGATGTCCTCGAACCCTTGATTCAGAAGATCGCAAATGAGTTCGTGTCTGAAGCATCGGCCTCATTGGTCGTTACCGCTGGTCTCAACGCCATCAGGGAAATTTGTGCACGACAGCCACTTGCGATGAATGAGACATTATTACAAGATCTTGTGATGTATAGGAAGAGTAAGGACAAGGGTGTTGTGATGGCAGCTAGAGGCCTGCTCAGTCTGTACAGAGATCTCAACCCGGAAATGTTGAAGAGACGGGACCGCGGTAAAGATGCTTCCATGGGTCTACGCACAGGAGAAAAGAAGGAGAAACGGTTTGGAGAGGAAGAAGCCGGTGGTATCGAAGGTCTGGAGCTTCTGGAGCAATGGAAGGAGGAAGAACGCAAGAAGAGGAGAGCTGAGAAGGGACTCGCGTCAGGTGATGAGGACAGTGAGGATGAGAAGGATGACGAAGCCGACTGGGATGCCTGGAATGTGGAAGATGATGAGGACAGCGATGATTCTGGCGGCTGGATTGATGTCCAGAGCGACGCTGAAATCGAGATGAGCGACTCGGACGACGACGAAGCTCGTCCGTCGAAAAAGGCCAAGCAGGATGGCAGTAATGAAGAGAACGTCAACCCCGAGACCGCGCAAAAGAAGTCGGAGGCTCTGAAGCAGAGTCTTGCGGCCACCCGTATCCTTACCCCGGCGGATCTGGCGAAGCTCCAGGAGTTGCGTACCAGCGCAGCTGTCGATGCTCTCGTCCCAGGCGCAAAGGGTCGCCGTGGTCAGACCAACGTTGCTCGGCATAAGGACGATCCTCTGACAGCAGAAGAGATTGAGGGATTGGCTGCATTGTCCGCCGGAAAAGCAACTCGTGAAGAACGGATTGCTCATGCTAAGGAAGGAAAGACCGATCGCGCTGATCATAAGAGTATCACAGCAAAGAGAAAGGAGCGTAAGGAAGAACAGGGCAAGAGTTCCACGAATAAGGAGAAGGCTCGCCGGAAGAACTTCTTCATGACTCTAGGCAAAGCCAAGAGCAAAGGCAAGAGAAGTCTTGTGGAGACTCGCAATATACTGAAAGCCCACCAAGACCGTGCGAGGCGTGGCGGCAGGAGAGGTAACAATGGCTAAAGATGTATGTAATCATGTTCAGATAGTGGATGTTTGCATAATAGAGCGGTATCGTTTTCATTCTCATTATGGTGTTATTGAGGCTGCTAAAAGAGAGTGACATATATAGGCACATCGCCTCATGAATATGAGCCCTGAGAAATATATAGTACCCCAATTACAAAGTATCTGTCTAGAATCACCAGAGACGTGACTCTTCGACTAAGCTCTCGTTATGTGCCATGTAAATGTTGATATTAGCAAGTTAATCTCACCAGGTAGGGACTCTAGACGCTTATCAACAGATTTTCTGCTCTATACTTCGTAGATTATTGAATGGATGCGGACTATAGGTGAATAATGCACGATAGCCCTAATCACGTCCCAAAAAGGATATATTGGTTTGAGGTTTGACACGTGCCCATGCGCGTCACCCGCGTCGCGTTTCTGCCCAGCCTCTCCATTATCTCCGTCATCATAATTTTCTTCGTTCTTCATTCCAGTTGTCCTCTTTCCTTGCCTCTTTGAAACATTACTCCAGACCTTCATAGCTTCGATTCAATCTCTGTTCCCTTCCCTTCCCTCACCGCTCCTCTGGACCTCGAGGGCAGAAAATAAAAGATTCTGCAATCATCGTCGTTGATACCTCACTAGGCCAAGATGTCTTTCTCTTTCCAAAGCACAGTCAAATACAATGATCTCTCATCCAAGCGCAGACGCTTTCGACAGCAACCACCCATAACCTCCTTCTTCTCCGCAGCGACTGGCTCGGACCCAACCGATAACGCCTGCGCCCCTCACTTATCACATACCCACTATTCCGCCGCTACTCACTCCCCCACCCCCGCTGTCCCTGCAAAGATCCAAGCCTCACTCCTGTCAGTGGGCATGCGCGTCCGTAAATCAGTCGCAGAAGGATACAAGACTCGAATCCCAAAGTCAGAGGACAAACGCACACCCTCTGCCACCGAGACACCCATCGTCAGATGCCCAACTGCCTATGCCGAAGTTGCTCCCTTCTGCGGCATGACCAAACAAGGCGACTCTGCAATTCAATCTATGTCTCGACCTTTCTCATTGCCCCACAACCAGATGGACTACAGCCATCAGCTCGTCACAGATGATGGAGATGTATTCTCGTTGCCACCAAGCAGCCAGGAATCTATCGAGCCACTGCACACAAACGGGCAGAAACGGTCATACGATTGTGACGACGACGAGCTCTCCGACGCATATGAAGAATTTCCGACCTACGCGGAGAACAGTTGGCAGAGTTCCGTATGTCTGGACCCAAGTACAAAGATGAACTCGGTGTCTGGGCGTACTATCCTCACCCCGATGCTAGGACAGCAGCAGCGACGTCAGTTTGGCTCTATGCAGACACAAGGGACTGTTGATATTGATGATTTCGAAGAGCCCACTTTTCTTCGTAAGCGTGAAGAGGTCGATATGGACTTGTCTTGACTCGAGTGGGACTGTTCACAGCCATACGTTTTAATTTCCCGAGCTTCTGGCCAGGACGAAGTTGCTAACCTGCCCATGATTTACGTTTTCTATTCTTTTCTTACATATTAGTTACAAAGGCTTTTTTTACTAGGGATTAACATTAGGTGATTGTATGAATACCCGGACTCGTTGGACATGGTTGTGCCGAATGTGGCTTTGTGATTATTTGTTTCATTTCCAAGATAACATTACTTGTACGAATAGCAAGCGGATTCTTAATGACAGCAGCAATGTATTATCATAACATCTCTTTTTTGCATGCTAGTATCTTCTATCTAGTTTACACTCCTCGTGGGTAAGGTAAATGATGCGAAGCAGAACGATGTACTGCAGCGAATGCCATGTTCATGGTCGTAAGAATGTCTTGAGTTAACCAAGAGAGCAACGACATTTGAAAATGCTCTAACGGACCAAAAAATGCAGAAAGGTGCCGCGGCTCAATGAGAAGAAAACAAGTTAGAATAGGTAAACAGAGATCAAAACGCTCAAGCCGAACTCCATCATTTCACCTGCAACGAAGATGATAAACAAATAGATTACAGTTCATCTTTAACATTTGCCTTCGGCTTCTGTTCTTTCTCCTGCTCCGACTTCGCTTTCTGGGTTTTCTCGGATTTATCCTTCTTGCTGTTCTTCTTTGACTGGTCCTTTCCAGACTTGGCTGCTGCCGCACCCATCTTTTCGTAAATCCTGTTCATGGTGCGCTCGAGCTCTTTGAGCCGGGTGTCAACCTCGGCTACAGTCATAGCCGGGTCATCAGATTCGGCCAGCTTCTCCTGAATAGAAAGCTGGGTTTCGAACCAAGTATTGGTAGATTCATAAATCTCGGTTAGACCGGTAAGGTCAGATGGATGGAAGATCGAATACTTCGGACCTGTGGCTTTGGGCGTAGAGGTGGTTGAAGTGGTCTGGGATGCTGTAGACGAGTATGGGTCTTCGTCTAGGTCTTCAAGAGGGTCTGCAGTGGAAGAGGGTTCGGCGGATGACGTAGAGGATGCTTCGCCATTAGTGGATGCGGAAGAGGCAGATTGAGATGAAGTGTATAGGTCTTCGTCCTGCTTGACCTGCTTCTCCATGAGTTCCATCACAGTCTTGGCATTTTTCAACACTTCTTGCAAAAGCTCGACGCGAGCTGGGCGAGCGGCATTTTCTTTCTTTCTCTTGAGCGCGGGATTGACAATGTCCTTTAGGGACTTGAGTTTCTCTTGGAACTCGGAAGTTTTGGCAACCTCGCCATCATCAGAAAGCCACTCACTAGCGGCAGCAGCCTTCTCCTGGAGAGTGGCCAACTGGTCCGGCTTGATCACTTTAGTGAACTCCTCATCATCTACCAGATCCCGGCTCCGGTAGATGAAGGACTCGAGTTCATTCAAAGCCTCCTCACGTAGAGCACGGTCCCGGTCCGAGGCGTCAAATGCAGCCAAACGGGTCTTGATGCGGTTAAGCTCGGTCTTGGACGGGGCAGGAGTTCCTAGAGGAAATGAAGAGAAGCGAATGGGGATAGTCTCCACCTTTGTCTGGGGAGTCGCCTTCTTGTTTTCCTTTGTGGAGATAGTAGAAGTCGCATCGCTTGCCGAGGAAGTTGTAGAGGCTTGAGGCTCCTCTTCCTCCAGAGTGATTGATTCGCTAGGTTCTCCATCTTCATTAAGAGGAGCTTGCTCCTTCTTAGCACCCAAGCCGAAGAAGCCCTTAAAATCTTCAACAACACTGCCTGACTTACTATTTTCAACCTCGCAACTCACAGCGCCACCGATCACATCGGGAAGACCATCGACGGGGCTCAAGCGAATAGAGAACTTGGTAGTAATATTTGCAGGCGAGCAACCGAAGTTTTCTTTCAATTTAGCGACAGACGCGGTGAGATTTTGCGTCTGTACACTCAGAACCGGAGACTCGATCACATTGCCGTCCGTGGGAATTTGCTGGTAGAAACTGAATTCGAAGTCCTCGAGGTTCTTCACGGTAACTTGCTTCTCAGGACCTACTTGAGAAGTGGGAGTGAACAGTTTCTGCTGTCTCTCCCTAGACTCAGAAGGCCACTTCAACGAAACAGCGTAACCAGAGACATCGTGCGCTCGAATATCCTTGACACGGAAGCTAGGACTAAGGGCAGCTCCCTTGAAGGCGGCACCAAAAACAGCAGCCTCGTCTGCATTTACACTAGTCCTGAGTTTGTTTGAAGTTCCACAGACTCGCTCCAGCTCCTTCTGAACGAATGGAGTGCGGATGGCTCCGCCATGCAGGATGACAGAATCGATGTCGCTCAGCTGCAATCCAGCAGCCGACAGAGCTTGTTCCAGAGGCTTTCCAACTCGGGCAATATGCTGTTCGGCAAGCTGTTCAAACTTGGAGCGGGTGATCCGATACTTGAAATTGAAATCCTCCTCATAGAGGCTTTCGAATGAGGCCCCAGTCTCAGTGTTGGCGCTTAGGACCTGGCGAACTTTCTCCGCATCCTTCCAAAGCCTCGCCATGGTTTTACCGTGGGATCCAACATCAGCTGGAGTGACACGGTCCTTCAACTTCTTGTCTTGGACCAATTCCGTGACCATGTCCCTAACCACGAGATCATTCAGTGAGTCCCCACCAAGGGCCTTATCCCAGCCAGTTCCCAAGACATGAACCTCTTGAATCGTCTTGTTGAACTTCCCAACATCCTTTACTGAACGACTTTGGAAACGAAGAACGCTGGCGGTTGTGGAACCAGCACCCATGTCGTAGATAACGTGATACTCGGGCTTCTGTCCATTCGAGACACTCGGGAACTGGCGACTGGTTGCGTAGTTCAATCCAACAGCAAGGCCTTCGCTAATAAGCGCGTCAACCTTTAAACCCGCCAACTCCGCCGCCAGCTCTAGGCTTCTCTTCTCCTCCGCGGTGTAAAAGGAGGGATAGGTGATCACCACATCTCTGACGTCTGAGCCCTTGCCGGCAAGATTATCCGCGTTGACTTTGATTTGCTTCAATTGCATGGCCAAGATTTCTTCGACAAGGAAAACATCCTTCTTCTCTGCCTCGCCGAGCCTATCGCTTCGAAATCCGACAGTACCCCGCTCGCCAGCGTTTTCTAGCTTCAAGGCGGGATACCGGCTACGATAAGTCTGGACGGCTTCGCTTTTGTCACTGTTGAAGGGAACTCCTAGTAATGATTTCAGATTCGCGTATACATCGTCCGGATACCGTGCTGCAAGTGCTAGCGCGTCGCCTCCGTAGAATCTTTCAGGAAACGGCGTATTGTCTCTGGTGGGTTTGAATGCAACAGCAGCCGTCTCCTTACGTTTCGAGTCCTTGGTGAGCACAATTTCTAGTGGAATTCCGGGTTTCACAAGCACGGCTTTGAGGTATTCTGTGCCGACGTCGATACCGATCACTGCGGACCCAGCAGCAGCGGCAGGGGCAGGAAAAGCAATGAAGAACAGTAAAAAGGGTACTATTAATACCGAAAGGACCGAAGACGATGTAAAAAACCGCGGCGAAGCATGTCGGCGTTGGGGAGCCATTGTCTATATAACTGCTGAAATAATGATTAGTTCCCTCCACTTTAAAATCACTCGAATATAGGATGCTTTACTTCGTGAAAATGAGTGATAGAAAAGATCACCACTATGCGGCAGGTCTACACAGTATTCAAATATGTGCAAACAGGAGTGTAGACCAAATGTCAAAATGGGCTTTAAGTGCCGGTAGAGGCAAGCTTGGTGGTAAGCTATAGACCCAGTCAGCAGAAAGAGAATTGGCAGGAAGAGGAGAGAGGCGAAGTGGCATACATGAACTTAAGTCAGTAAAGCCATCCAGAATGCAATCACACAGTGAGCAACTGGACACCTGGCAGTAAGCATGAGTAATAGTTTGCGATAGCAACTTGTCCAAAGGGAAATCTGGGAGAGGACACGTTTGGAGTCTAGGGATGCAAACATCCCCAACTCGGGCATGTTTGCACAGTTGGTCCCTGCAGATCACGGGCACAAAATGTTGGCTTGATCTACAAACCCTACCAAGCGTATAAAACAATACTACTGCAGATAGGTTCTAAGACGATAGATTTTTTGAACTTTTTGATGTGCCATACAATCGTAGCTACTCATCGTCAAATTCTGAGTCACTCATCCGTTCAGTTTCGTAGGACTCTCGGATTTCCCCCAACCCATTCACGAGGGCTTCGCGTTCATCAATGCCAATAATTCGCCCAGCAACTGTCTCCATTGACTTTATTCTTTCCGCTGTCCGAGAGGAAGATGTCAGCGCCGCGAGGACGTTTATCTTTTTCTGCTTCGCCCCTGGAAACAGATTACTGGGGTAGCTGTCCAGGATCAGGAACGGCAGGGGGGCATGGAAACTGTCTCACATTAGCCCAGGGAACTAATCACGTATAGACTGCCAAGCCGAGCCTCACCTTTGGAACATGGGCGCCGAATCATAGAAACGTTGTTTTCGAACAAGACCCAGATCTTTTTGATGGATGGATGCGTCATTCCGGTCAATCTGAAATCCACGCAAAACTTGAACTTGGTTAAAAATATGCGCATTGCTGCTTCCATGCCCGTCATAGGTGAAATCTAAGTCAAAATATTTCTGGGATTTCGGCGCTTCCTGTTCTGAACCCTGTGCCTCATTTGTTGGTTCCCTATAAATAGCATCGTCGTCATCGCCTATGGTGACAGAAGACTGCAACTCGAAAATCTTGTGAGTGCCGTCATCACCAGCTAAGGAGGCCTCAAAATCATGGAACGAACGAAGACGAGTTGGGAGCGTAACACTTTCCATAGCGGAGCTAATTAGTGCGGTAGTTTGCCATTCGGACTGCGGGTCAAACTGTACAGTACTTGGAATGTGGCTAGGCGGATCTATGATTGGTGTATACAGTGATGACTGAGGGGAGATATTATATATAGATCGGGCCTTATTAATATCCCTCTTGAGTTGGGCTTGCTGGGATTGGGAGCAAAAGTCAGACTTTTTTAAAGGGCGGAGAATCAGGACGACGGACTCACCCGTGACACCTTTGATCCAGCCTCAATTGCCCATACCCAGATGGCCTTCTTACCGTATTCATCACGTAGCCTATCAATGTATTTGGCAGAAAAGCCACCCCAAGCATCATCCGAGCTCGTAAACAACTGGATCGCACGTAGTTGGTCGCACTCCTCAGCAAAGGGTCTTACGTCTCTATCAAGAAGATCATGTTCTTTGTCCAGGTCGCTAAACAGGTCTTCACCGATATTCCAGTCTTCAAACGGCATGAGTTTGCTGTTCAGTTCGTAGTCATTTAGCTGGACGATCGAGCGCGGATGATAAAAAAGTCGATTATAATCGGACCAGTACCGAACTGTGTCGGATGTAAGTGATGGAGCAGGAAGCCCTGCATCTAGGCTCTTTTGATAGTCACTCTGAATAATTGGGGTTTGTTGCTGTATGATTTCTTTCCCATCCCATAAGCCTTGACCGAGGCTCATGCCTTCTGTTAATTCATACAGTGCGTTTTGCTTGCGAAGAGTGCCAAAAGCACCCTTCAAATCATAAATCAGAGTCCTGGGAGTGAAGGTTTCCGCCCCATCTGCTCCGATGCCAGGACGGAAGTGGACATCATGGTCAACAGGAGACTCATCTTCTCCATCATAGGTGAAGTAAGACTCCTATTTTCATGGTTAATTGGGCAATTCGTGATGCCATGTCTATGGAAAGTGAAATTAGAGCGGTAGATACCTGGAGATTCCAGAAGTGAGTGGCTAAATAATTAGCCCGCTGTCCTAGCTGAAGTGTCACAATTTCATGCATGTTTTAACTGGAACATAGGGCGCACATTGACATTATTAGCAGAAGCGCTTGAATGGACATTTGGATTGTCATAAAGCAAGTACATACACGTTAGAGATTAAGGCTTATTTGATAATATATCAGGAAATAGATTTGAAAGCTATCAATGGGAAAATAAATAGATATACTATGCCTAAGAGAATTTAGTACATTCTACATAAATTTGAAGTGTTTCTTGAAGTAATTCCTATGGCACCAGAAGCTAAACGCACAGACCACGTGGGATCCTCGCTTCCATTTACAGTTTAACGCGAAGTATTATTACACGTGATAAAAACTAGCCTAATTAGGTAGAGGCCAGTCGTCAAGGGCAACAGTCACCTGACAAGCCGCCAACGGGCAATAAACAAGCTAAAGGCGTTGGTTGTTGTGGGTGCGTCACCGATAGGGATCAACCGAACACCTCCACAGTTGACGGGACTTGTTCTTCCCCTCGACTACCCTTTTTCTCCCACGGCAGACTGTCATGCCCAAGTCGGGGACATTTTCCTTCCTACTAACCAGATAGGCAACAGCTTCTGCCATGGACTCCCCATCGAGCGTTATGTCTAGCCCTTCAAAGGTGCGCAATAATCCTCTTTCGAGCCCATCGAAAGCATTGAATCCTCTTTCACCGGAACGCATGAATCAACAAACTTTTTCCACCTCACCATCGATACCTAATGATATACTCAACATTCAACGGAAACCTCGGGGTCTTTCAGACGTCCAAGCCAAGGTTGCTTTTCTGAACAACCTGTCACGAGCGGGCAGTCCCGCGGGGTCTGCACCACAGCCAGCTGCTGGAAATCCAGCAGCCCTTCAACGTGCCATCCTTGGTCGCGAGGAGGCGGAATCTGCCTTAGCCAAAGTTTCTGCTCAGTACTCTGAAGCCCAGTCCCGTGAGCGTCGGATTAGTGAGAGACTCGAATCGTTGCTGGAAGAACTACAGGCTGCAAAAGAACGTCGAGCTCACGAAAGGACATTATTTGAGAAAGAAATTAGAAAGGCTAGAAAAGAAGCTTTCCGCGCGGGATCTACCTTGGTGAAAGTTCAAGAAGAGCTGAAGCAGGCGAGGTCAGAGGCCAAAGTATTGAAGGATGAAGCGCAATCCGAGCGAGAAGCGAAGGAAAAAGCAAAACAGGAGGCGTTCGAGCGCGCGTACACACTTGCAGGTCTTATGGAAGAAATAGAGGTGTTGAAAGGACGCTTGCGAACAGCGGAAGCCAATAGCCACGCGGATACCCTTGAAGCACGTGCCCAGGAGATACGCAAAGAAGACGTCGGAAGGATATCACTAGCAGAAGGCGACCTTGCATTCCTTATGACACCTACGCCCCGAAGGCCGAAAAGATCGGCAGAAGAATCGGATGACACACCATTAGCAGATCGGTCGAACCCTTCTATCGCCCAAGAGACTCCTCCAAAGAGGCCGAGGGTCTCAGATGTCACACCTCGGAACGAGAACCACGACCCCGAAGTGCCCGAAGTGTCCGATGAGGCACATGATAAGATCAGAAAACTTGAATATAACTTGAAACTCGAACGACGATTGAGGACTAACGCGGAAGATATGATAGAGTTTCTGAGGGTAGAATGCATGTTTAGACGATGCACTTGTCGTATCGAAGAAGAGCTGGGAAACTGCCACAATCATGATACCCCAGAACTCAATGCGGAAACATCCGAAGAGCCCGCCGACAAGGATAACTGCAAGGCAGAACCGCATGTTGAATACTCTTCTCAATCTCCAAAGAACAGCTCTGATCAACCACCTGAGCCCGCTCAGTCACCACAGACAGAAGACCAGAAGCCCCCAGCAGATACTATTATAACGTTCTCGCCTGTCACTGGAACTTTTCGCTCGGTCCCATCTCCCGTCCGGACATCACCGACCAAGAATCCAGGACATGATGTTTTGGAAGCCCAAAATCACACCGACGAGCGGTCAACCCCTCAGGCAAATGTTAACAGCCCACTCGCAAAGTATGCGACTACTCAGCAAGAAACATCGTTTGAGACGGTCTTTGAAACTGAAGGTCGTGCGCCGCTCTTTGCCTCGGGATCCCGTCCTTCGCCCGCTATTAGTGATCTACCTTGGGAATCTGAGTTATTGGAGCAGCATAGTTTCGAAGAGGATGTTGATCACCATGATAGCATCAAGAGAATACCTTTACGAAATGAGGGATCGGAATCAAATCGCTTATCTGATGTCCCTGGAACACCTATTGACCGAGAGGAAGCCCTGGCACAGATCCGAGCACGAAGGGGTCGAACAGGCACCATGAAGAGATCTGTTAGTGCTACCGAAAGCGCATTGCGTGCTGGCGGCATGGGTGTGACACCCGTTAGGGCAGCGCGCCGGATCCCTGCTGTTCAGAATGCTGATGGAAAGCACAGCGAGATACGGAGTCGACGGGACTTAAGTGCACCTGTTAGGATGTTCCACCGGTAACACTTGTCCCACACGGACGCCCTGATAGATGGTAACGATACTTTGGTTTGAGACACTTATTTACTCTGTTTACTTTATGATACCCTGGTGCTCCAAGGGAAATGGCGTTTTGGGAAGTACTCCGACCAAGATTTACGAAGCTCTTAATCACCGCTCAGTGAGTTCTGGTTTTCTGGCTTATTTTTACGAGTCCTGCTCTTTTACAATCTTTATCTTGTGTATTCTTTTCCATAATTCCATTTGTGATGCACAAAAATGGAAGCTAGTAGATCAGGCTTGTATGTCTTTTTCTCTTGAATGTGTGAAATGAACCACACAAAAGCATCTGTGTATGCGCTACTACTTTCGTTTAACTACTTTCCTTGTTTCTCCCTCCTTATGTACATATTTTGTCTTTTCATGTATCTATCTAAGTGGCCGTTAACAATAAGGCTAGATGCAGAAGTTTGACATCGTGAACACCTCCTGACGACTAAACCGTAAGCAAATTATTGGGATCGCATTAGCTCAGTTGAAATGGTTAATTGTGGGACTCTAGTCCTTACGCCTGAAGTGACGACTCTAGTGTGTTAAGGAGACTTGCAAGGTGGTGGGGTGATCTATGGAGGAGAAGAAGTTGTGTACCATCCTCTTGTCATCCAAGGTACCTGGAAAAATATAGTCTATAGAAATGAGCACGGAGCTTTACGGTATAATCAAGTGTAGAACTGGGTTTCTGTTTCCAAGAATAAGCCCTATATATCAGACAACTAAAGTGCGCCTTTCTTCCCCTGCAGCTTTTTCATTTTTTCATTTTTTTTTTCTTTTCCATACCGTAGATTATTTGATGGTTCTTGTAAAAGGATCCATATAATCTGTTCCAATCACTAACAAAGCCAGTGCTGCTGGATTTATAGTGTCAAGCCATTCAAGGGTGAGAAGCGGAGACTGCAATTACTATAAATACGGAGCTGACACTATTACAGAAGGTCGTCAAGCATTTGCTTAACCTGATGGTCGGGAAATCTGCGATTGAGAATACTTTTGGCAGGTCTCCACTTGGCTTGCGTCTTCCAGCTTTGGGAGCACTAATTGAGCAGCTTTCAAGGCTTTTAAATCTTCTATTGCCTCCTTTCGTAGATGGATTATTTCAGGGCTGTATCACGTGATAACAATTTACTCTAGAAGTGGATAGACAATGCTTCAATGATATAATTCTGGAGGTGCAAGATCCTGCGGCTACGTGGCGAAATGGAGCACAAGCCTTAGATGTTATTCGGGGTATTCAAGCGCAGTGTAGGATACCTGGACAGGGTTAAGCACATGACACTGGCAAAAAAGGTACATTGCCTGTTTGGGATAACGGAACAAAGGTTTTGTTATCTTAACATGCATGGTTGTAAATGGTAGGCGTAGGCTAAAGGTTGGACAGCTTGAATGTTGGGCCCGCCTGAGAGCTTGTCAAAGATATCTTTAACTATAGGTACATCTCTTGCGAACAATTAAACCAACACAAATGGCTTAGGAAATTAGAAGTACCTATTGCCAACTTGTTGTTGGGCCATTTGCTGTCAATCTCCGTTGACTAGTGTGCTTGGGCAGGTTGCGTTGGTGGACTCACGAAGATTTTGAGGACGACCTTCTTACATCGGAGCCTTGAATATATCTACTCCGTATGTGCATGCTTATATACGTGAAGTAATATTAAAGCGCCTCGAACAGACCACTCCAGATGGAAGACTATATGTTTAAAGGATGGAAATCCCACAGCATCGTATACGGGCACTGTCCACATATGCCTTTCGATTCCACCAGCAGCGAACTAGCTCCTCAACGAAAATACGGTCTGCTGTGCTCCAAACGTCAAGTCCCATCTCGACCATATCTTCCGTTGTAATTTTGATAGGTTCATCATCTCCCTGGTGGGAGCTGGATGCTCCCTCTTGAAGTAGTGGGAATCTGTCATCTTCCTGGATAGATTGGCGGCCTATGGTAACAGAAGGCTCGAGGTCGTCGCCCGGGTCGTCCTCGTAGGGAATATGATCATCATCGTTGGGTTCTACTTCTTCGTCGGGTGCATTCTGGCTATCGTGTCGAGCGATGACATCGGACAGGGTAACGAAAATTTGTGTAGTCAGACGACGGAAGTACGCTACGATTGCAATCTCCGGGGGGTGGTGAGGGGAATCCGGTGGTTGGCGGCTCTTATGGCCGACAGATCCAGAAGGTGGGCTTGGAGGGCTCTCCACACTCGCCAAGAGCTGGGTGTCTTGTTGAATCTGGTGCTCTTCTTCCTCTTCTTCGGACAATCCAGCACGCTTCTCCCCAGCCGATGCCCACCAGATGAACGACGTGTACGCTAGGCGAGTCCATGAAATGGGCTCAACGATGGGACTGGACGAATATGTTGATGCAGCGTCTGAATCTTCCTCCTCGCCAGACTGACCATCATCGCTCGGCGAAACAAGATGTAAGCCCTTGCGAAGCGTAGTATAACGGCGCGCATCTCGCTGTGTGGCTTTCAGCTGAACTGCTTGAGGCGTGTTGTGTTTCGCGGTTGATGTCGGCAATATGGATATCTTTGGAAACACCTTCTCATTTGCATTCTGAGAGTAACATGAGGGTAGCGTAACAAGGACATCGAAGAGCTCGGACTTCATGGTCAGAACACTATCCGTGCTACAGGCGATCCAAGAAGCATCTGACTGGGAGCTGGCTGGGACGTCTGCAAAAGAAGAGAGATATGGAATATCATGGATGCCAACATTGAAGAGTGGCCGAGGCCGCAGGCTAGGGATGCCAGATGACGGAAGCAAGGGAAGAAGGGAATTAGGTAAAGAGGCTAGCAAGGACAAATCGTATACTACACCAGATCAGCGGAGAAATGACAGGAAAGTGATAAAGGACTTACCATAGTTACACGGTGTATGAACGGGTGCTTCGGTCATGAAGAGTATTCTCTTGCGCAGTAATGTTGCTCGATACAACGGATAAATGAGAGGCCCGAAACAATCTAGGAACTCAGGGAGTGACGAAGCTGGATGGAAAGGCGTCAGGGCCGGCCTGGGCGTTTCCAGCATGATCGCATCGCTGAATACACGGTTCCTGGGTGAGTTATCTGGTCGCTCTCCATGCGCCCTCAACCGGAAGCTAAGAGGTGACTCAAGCGGGGAATCAGGAGGCATGCTCGATAAGTCGCTCTCGTGGAGTTCATAGGTTTCCCAGTATGCCGATAACGGCTGCGTATTAGACATGTCCAGGGCGTAATTTCTGCAAGAGAATCCTTGAGGTTAGAACAAACATTAAACACCGCAGACGAGGATGAAAATGTGACTTACTGTGCCAACTCTTTGAGCTTTGGAGCATGTCGCCAGCTTTTCCCTAGTCTCCCAGAGCTCAAGGGCACCAGAACACCGACAGCAAGCATCTTCGCATTACGTTCTGCTTCCTCTGCAGGCTGATTGATGAAGGCACTGACGCCAGCATATTGTTCGTGCACGAAGTACCTAGAATGGTCATTAACCGGAGAATGCTGGCGAGCGACGTTTGGGGACGTACACTAAATCCTCCGAAACATTGTGTAAGCCGGACGGGAGTGACTTGTACTCGACAATCCCTTCAATATCAGCTATTACCCACGTGAATTAGCGAGTTTCGAGTGTAAGCGCACAGCGCACAGCGGTGATCGTGAGGACAGTATCACTCACCTCCAGGAACTGCACGCTTCCATGATACCACGTAGCTATATTTTCCTCCACAGTCAGCTAGATTGGAACAAACATTATCGAGTAGAATATCTCACCCAGCCTTGATATCGAAGCGAATGACAAATAAGGCGGCAATGGAAGGCGGCGACTCCACGGCAGGCGTGCGGGGCACATCAAGCCCCAGGGGCTTTCTCTTAAAAGGTCCAGGTGCCATTGTAGGAATGCGCGTGAAAGGAGGAGTTTCCAGACTCCATCAGATAGCCCAATCGACCGTAATCACTGATGTGGTTGCATTGAGGAGATGGAGACCTTGGACCCGACGATTGATGTCGACGATATCACGACAAGTTGCGGAGATCAATGGAGCTTGTAGCCGCCTGAGGCACGGAGCCTAGCCATACCCGGTTAGTGTGTCATGAATTGAACTGGGCATGTCTAATTGTATAAATCTCTGAGTAACAATCACTCTGTTCCGTCTATGTACAACGACCCGAGTCCTGAATGATCTTATATCGCTACCCTTACAATTTTCGAGTGGATGCATTGCTAGTAAACCCTCCATCGTGGTGTGGCAAACCAGTTGTAGACTTTCCAGTCACGATTTCAATGACTGTCGCTGATCCATAGTTCTTGGCAGATATTTATTGGTTTGAGCCGCTTGACTCACATAGAAGTCAATAAACTCTTGTCACTGACTTGATTTGATGGTAGACGACGTGTCACGCCGTACTTGCTCAGGTGAACCTAGGAGTTCAAGAATACCAGTCGGCCCATACTCTCTATCCATGATGACGTCCGAAAATATACTGCACCCCTACTATCCTGTGGATGCACCGATCTTTGAATATGTTCCCAATGAAGCCTCTCTCCTCAATCTCCTCACTACCGCGATCATAGGCACTGCGACCCTATTAGGTACAGCTTATACCCTGGCCAGTGTCCTTCGCCCAAATTTGAGCAAAGCGGACCGAATCGCAATCTTGTGGTTTTTCTTATGTAGGGCTCTCAGCATGTTCGAACCCCTAATGTGAGGCAGACTAACATACTGTGGACATATAGCGGGAACTGTGCATTGCATGTTTGAAGGGTATTTTATGTTGAATCATAATCGCATGGCTTCTGCTAAAGACTTCTTTGGTCAACTATGGAAAGAGTATGCCTTATCCGATTCAAGGTATATGACTGCAGACACGATGGTCCTATGCATGGAAACCATCACCGTGGTACGCTCTTACTCGAGAACACTTAGAGGGAAATATATGGAATGTAGTTGGCTGATTGCTGCATAGCTCGTTTGGGGACCTCTATGTCTCCTGGTCGCATATTTAATTTTCACCCGGAGTGCCCTCCGTCATCCGCTGCAATTGGCCGTCTGCCTGAGCCACCTTTATGGTGATTCGCTATACTATGCGACCAGTTTGTATGACCACTACGTCCATGAACGCCCATACTGCCGACCTGAACCCTTTTACTTTTGGGTGTATTATTTTTTCATGAACTTCATCTGGATCGTGGTTCCGCTCTGTAGGTTTACCATGTTGTATACGTTAGACAATGACTTACCTATGGGCCTAGATTACTTTTCGCAGAGTGTACGGACTATCAAAGCCGCAATTGAGCACTTAGAAGCGACTTCTTTCGGCCGGAAGAACAAGTGACTGTGAACGAAATAGATATATAGTAGCGTGACATCATGGCTCTCGAGTTGTATTATTATTTCAGCATCAAGTGTTATGCACCGGGTACATATGTATACGCCCGTTGGGCGACTTGCACAAATTGACAAAGAAATTATAAGTCAGCTGGCTAACAGTGCATTAACGGTAGGTATCTAGTATCGGATCTCGCATTAAGACGCGTAACAAGTGGATTGCCAGTGACAACACTGTTCGGTCATCGTGAGACTTTAGTATATTTAAACATGAATCGTTGGGGTGTATTTTCTGTGCCTAGCCAATCATCCCCGCATTCCGACGTGTCCAGCCTTGCCTTAGGGTACTGCTGCACTGACCACGAACAGAACTGGTATGCTATTACTACTCAGGGCTTCCACTGACACTTATGAAAGAACGAAACTATGAAGTTCTTACTTCAATGCGATGTGCTGGGAAACTGCGGGCCCAGAATGTTGCAGTACTAGTGGGCATCACGTTTCTATGATAGTCTGCGTGGAACATGTATGTATTATTCACAGACCTCTTTCTTTATATAGCGTTGAAGCTCTGGCATTCCATTTGCAGTTGGCAGGACAGGGGAACCATGACAAGGACCAAAACGGTCCAGACCAGCAGCCGTCCAATAGGAAAAAGGTGTGGGCGGCTGTCCCAAGAATCTGACCGGAAGCGGTTAGCCGCATTCTTGTCCCTTCTTCCCTTTTTCTACCTTTGGTGCCAGATCTCAAGGTTCAGTGGATTTGAGTTGTGTTGATCTTTTGGTTTCCCCGGCAGCCTGTAGCTGGAGGCTAACAAAAGCTGTAAGTACTCTCCCACTTCGTCATTGATGAATGTACTTACTTTACTGTACAATACCGACAGACAAATACGTTCCTTGATAGTGGTTGAATGAACAATAGTAGTCTGGTTTTTCTACCCAAAGTAACAGGAATTGAAATAAAATAAAGGTACTACCTATGTCAGGATTGATTATCGTTTCTGTGACCATTAATAAGATATCCTATTAATTTCTAATAAATATAGTATGGAGAGAATCATTTAAGTTTAAAAAAGAGCAAAACAGTCAGTCAGTCAGGCAGCTGACCCGCAATTCCATCATCAGCAGGAAAGTCACTCGCACTTCTTTATCTGCACCTTTACCCGCCCACCATTTGACCGCCTGTTTTGATTCTCTTCCTTCCTTTTGTTTCTGTTCTTTTTCTTTCTTTTTCTTGTTGCAGCTGTGATTTCCCTCCTCCTGTGTCAGTGTTCTATGGAAGACCATTGTTGTTGTAAGTAAAGCTCCTCCTGCATGGTTTAATTTACCGCCAATAAACAAACAACCACCGAGTGACGTCGGGTACAACGCATACTATCAACAAGGAACAAAATCACCCATTATATGAACGACAGTCTCGGACAATCGCTGCGCTCGTTGCCTCTGGCTTTCCCCAATAAATCATGCTAACAATTGTCGGTCGCAGACACCGATGCCGTCTCCAGCTACGCCGCATCGCCCCTCCGATCATGGAGGAAATACCAAATCCTCCCCAGTAAAGCAGAAACCGCTGGATATCGGGCAGCCGCTGGGGATATACGATACAAATTCCGTACGAGCAAAAATTCGCAAATGGCAACAGCAGGGAGGAGGAGTAATCACGGCCGATGAAGTCATCTACGTCGAGGAAGATGATGAGATCTCGACCGTCGATTCGCTTTCCAAGTCCACGAAGGGAACCACAACCAGACAGCGAAGCAAAAGTACACCCCGGAAACGAGTCATTAGCGACGAACACTGGAAACTAAATCGCACTCCGACACGAGCTCCTCAATCGAAACTACCGCCGCCCAAGCGCATTTCACAGTACACGACTAATGAACAATTACAACCTCCGCGGGCCGGGAGAAATGAGTCGAGGAAAGATGATAAGGCACGATCCTCCCCATCCGTCCGTAGCGTGGGCAGGGAAAGAGCCAGTACAGACTCGAGGAGTAGAGAGCGAAGGAAATCAAAGGTTCATCGAGAGGGCGAGTCCCTGTTAGGGAGCAAGATTGGAGAAACTGCGTCGCATAATGGTTCAGCTAAGTCTGGCTCTCGACCTACTAGTTCGGGCAAAATACAGGCGGGTGCTCGATCAGAAATGGCAGAAGATGCTTCAAAGAAAGGCAGCGTCAATGACGATGACTTTGAGTGGACAGCAAGTGAAGCTGACTTCTCAGAACTGTCGAAACGCCGTGCGCGAGGTAACCCTGTCCCCAAAGGTCGCGCTCCTTCGAAGGTGCCTAAGGGGGGTATTTTCGAGCACATGTTCGGTGAATCAAGGAAGATTTTTACAAAGCCCGAACCTCCAAGGCCCTACCCCAATCAAGGTTCGAAGATCGAGGCATGGCTGTCGGGCACATCAGACCCATTCTTTGATGACGTTGATCCTGACGTGGAAGTCCCCGCGCCTCTGAACACCAAGAGTAACAGGGCTAAGATGCCAACAAAACGAGAAGAAGCGCGTGGTCATATTACCGACTCAGGGGCAGAGAGCGACTATCGCCGGAAAAGCACGAGTAAGCGACGAGTGCCAAGCAGGGAGGAGCGAGTGAAATCTATGACAGAGGAGATAATAGCTTCACAAGAGCTAGAAAAGGAGAAAACCTCGACCTTGAGCGAGAAGCGATCTGCCGAGCATAAGAATAGCCAGTCGTCTTCCAGTAATAAGGAGAATACTGCACCCGAACAGGAGGTGTCCAACGTAGTGCAGGATACTTTAACGGAAACCCAAACAATTTCAGAGAGCACTGAGGTGTCCGGCAACATTGCGCCAGTCCCGCTCGGCTGTCAACGGCCATTTCCCAGTACAGGAGATCACCGACTGTCCACTATTGTGTCCGTTGAGTCAATGAACACAGGTGGTGACAACCAGTCCCAAGAACCTACCCTCAAGGTTCCGAAAGAAGAGAACGATCCACCTTCAGATCAAGGAAAGGAAGACCAGGAAGAAAGGGACCATTTCGACCTCAACTCTCTTCCGGTGGTGTCGACCCAGTTGAAACGGCGGCTGACTACGCATGACGATTTGATGTCTGTCCTCTCCTCTCCAAACAGCAGGAGCAGGAGTATCCGGTCTGCCCGTAGCATCCGCACAAACAAAAGCCGCATTACCAATGCCACCGTGTCTGATCTTCTCAAGGAGTTATCAGCAGACGAAGCGAAATATATGCGCGAGCTAAAGACACTCGTTGGTGGGGTCATTCCTGTACTCCTTACCTGTGTTCTTTCAAAGTCCGATTCCGCGATTGCTGCTGGTCTCTTTCGACCATCGACGGACCCGAAAGATGAATTGAACTTTAGCAAGCCAATAGTAGACATGGGCGTTGCAATAGAGCGCTTGAAGACGTTGCATAAGCGGATTCCCCAGGACGATGTGGATTCTTTACTTACTTGGGCGCAGGGAGCGCAGAGAGTTTACCGTGACTACCTCAAATCTTGGAGATTGGGATTCAAAGATGTCATTGTAAACTTAGCTCCCCTTGAAGAGAACGAGGTGATGAACAATGCTGACACCAAAAGCTTGGACGAAGGAATGGCAAGGGATGAGAACGGAGATGTGGTGGACAGTGATGGCGAGAAAGTTGATGTCGCATATCTGCTGAAACGGCCTTTGGTGCGCCTGAAATATCTCGCGAAGACATTCAAAGGGGTCAATCTGCTCCAGCCATCTGAAAAGGCTGAGAATATATCTATGTCCTACCAGGACCTGGTCAACGAAGCTCGCCGTCGTGCGCGCGAGGAGCGGGCAAGGCTTGAAGATGAGTCTGCTGCTAGTATTGACCCCACTCGGGCTCGCGATCCAGCGACGTTAGGGCCGCTTGCTGGTGTGACTATCAATAGAGCTCGGAGGGTTCGAGCTCGGGATTTCTTCAACCTTTCTTTGTATCATTCCACCGGGCAGGTCATTGACTGTCGCGCTGAAATCCTCCTTAGAGACAATTCTTCCGAGAACGGGGTTGGAGGAGATCTGCTTATCTGTGAGATAGACCATGCTGACCGCTGGCTACTCTTCCCTCCAGTGGACCTTGCATTTGTTTCTGCTCGCAACGGCGATATTAAAGGAGAAATCGTGGTTATGTTGCGCAGTCCTCCGGGACAGCCAAATAAATGGCAAGAGATACTTGCCCTTCGAATCGACGAAGAAGACATTGGATTCGAGTGGGTTCAAATGCTGGGCTTGAATCCTGTGCCACCAGCGATTTGTCGCAGCCAGAGCTTCGTTGAGCGAGCGAAGCGGCGGGAACGAGCACAGACTATTTCCTCCAGTAACAACTCCTCAACCCAGGAAGCTCCACCAAGTTCTTCCAATGTCGATATCCCTATCGGGGAGAAGCCGGTCTCTGGTATGCTGCGACGCTCTTCACCCAAGGAGCCCCTGTCTGACCCGAGCACCGTGGGGTCTTCAGCTACCGAGTCACGAATTTCATTGCAGACCACAATTACTCGTGAATCGGACTATGCTGCCCGGGAATCAGATCCACCAAACAAGTCATTGCCACGAACTCAGCCACCCATACTCCATTCCAGGGATCCACGCAAAACTGCAACTGGCGATGAGAGATCTCCCACTAGCCTCAAGCGATCAAAAGCAAAAAGAGTTGCACGACTCGATGAGGAGGAACCCCCTGTCCCTAGTCTGCCAAAAGATCACGGGGCCCGCGGGCCTAAAGCAACCCCTGCAACTCATCGCCCGGATCAGAACGAAACTAAAGCCCATAAAGAACATTATTCCCCGAAAACTCCAACGAGGGACGTACCAGAAGCTATTTCTCCGCGGGTCTCATCTGTACCGTCTATGGACTTACCTCTCATCCCAAAACTTAGGAAAGGTAGTAGTCAGACGTATATTTCTGAGTCTCTAGCATCGACGTCAGATGAAGAATACGCCCTCGATTCATACAGTATACCCGAGAGTCCTACGCGGAAGAAAGGTCACTCTCGCTCCAACTCCGACACTTCCGAACCAACAAATGAAGAACCTCCCCCTCCACCTCCACACTCTCGCTCCCCAAGCTCGACAGGGTCAAGCCTTTCAAATGCCCCAGTTCTTAGTCCGTCTGGGCCCCTGCCGAGACGTCGTGGCTCTTCTCCTCTGAAGCACGAATACGAGCCTTCTACGGCATCCGAAACATACTCCGACTCTGAAACGTCAACTGTGCGACGCTACGACTTGTACTCCGAGTCGGATTACACGGGCTCGGACAGTTCAGATGATGACTTAGAGGATGAATTACCTCCTCTCCAAGAGCGCCACGTCCCAGAACCGACCGCACCGGCATCCGTTCTCACGTCAGCTACTAGTTCTCTGTCTCCTTCGAACTCTGTGTCTCAGGGTGCGTATAGATCCGTCCCTTCACAACCCAACAAGTCGTCCACTGTGGTTGCTTCCGTCTTCGCATGGTCTGATAAAGGTTCTTGGGAAAGTCTTTTGCCTGATGAGTGCATGATACTTGTCAGTCCTGGACTTGTGGAAGCATACGATATGAGGGATGACGATGGCGCGCCGTCTAAACAGGAGCGACCATTGATTGCTCTCGAACTGACTCCCCTTGTGCCCATCCGACGCGGTACGGCTATTGATATTAGCATCCGTTCCCCTCCTACTGAACGGTCTAAGGTACACCGGAGCAATAATATCATGTTTCGCTCCCGCAATGCGGACGAATGCGAGGCCTTGTACGGACTCATAAATCATGCGCGCATCAACAACCCGACCTACATAGCCTTGCAAAATGCCCGAGGTCCTTACACGCAACAACCTAACCCTATAGAACGTCCCGCCAAGAGCGGGGGATTTTTCGGCTGGCCACGCCGCAGGAGGAGCTATCGTGCGTCGAGCTCTCCTCGGTCAGTTGCTGAACATTCCGAGAGTAGCGTTGGCACTATGAGCAGTGCCTTCTCTGCCTTGAAACGATTTGGCGCTGGAAACAAGATGTTCAGCATCCCGCGGTCCTCGGTTACAAAAGAAGACAGCATGTATTCATGCTCTGCTGGCTCGGGAACAAACCATACATCCACATCTGGTATCGGCAGAATAGCAGCTGCCATCAAAAATGTTGACGGTATCGGCCTCTCGAATGCGAAGATCCGACTCTACATGCGCGAAACTCAGTCTAAATGGCGTGACATGGGTGCCGCTAGGCTAACAATTATGCCTGCGCCCACAGCTCCTCAACATCCAGAAGTAGCCGTCGGTGGATTGGATGACACCAGTGCTGCAACTGAAGGGGCCGATGGAAGCCCACCAACTTCTGGATCTACCTCGCCTCGGCGTACTTTGAATTTTGAGAAGCGTATCCTTATCCGCGGCAAGACCCGTGGTGAAATCCTTCTCGATGTCTGCCTTCCTGAAAGCTCTTTCGAACGAGTAGCAAGAACAGGCATCGCTATGTCAGTTTGGGAAGAGAGTGAAGGTGGTGCCATGCCTAAGAAAGGTGGTGTCACCGGTGGCTCGTCTAAGATATACATGATCCAAATGAAGAGCGAAGCTGAGGCAGCGTATACATTTGGACTTGTCGGAAAACTCAGATATTAGATTCCTTGAGGGCTCGCTATACCTTTTTGTCCCTCTTATGTTTGATTGCTATCACCTTCTCCTTTTCTTTTAATTCTCTTCCATGACCTACCCCGAGCGTTTACCTCAAAACGTGCTATGTTTTCTTTCTTTTTGTGTTGATAGATATTCGCCATGCGTGACCATACCCCCTTCAGTTTAGCTCCAATCTCTAGATGTTACTACATTTTTCTTTTCTTCCTTATGTGAGATTTATGAGACCAAATGCCATCTACATGTATGTATGTGTCCACGAGGCAAGAAATGACGGAGCGTTATACAAGTCCATTCAATAGCATCATCAGTATACCTCAAAGTAAATTACTTCCAATGCATGTCTTTAATTACTCTACAGCCTCATGAGACGAAAGTAGATGCAAAAATATGCAATAATTTTATCGGCTAAATATATCTACCAAGCCGTGTATCTATATACTACCCCAATACCAGCATAAACACATACTCGATCTCTAATCCGACAAAATGGCAGGTTCCGAGGAATCCGTTTCTTTCGCTTCCGCCGCGCTAGATTTCTTGAAAACGAAACTGATTCTATTATCCTCTTCTTTCAACATGGAGAGAAGTACGTCATCATCAATTACTTGTTGGATACCTTCCGTATCATCGGTTGCGGCTAACAGGTGAGAGGGGTCGATATGCGAATATTGAGACAGCGATTGTTGCATCTTGCTCTTCTGCTTGGTAGAATTAGCGCTTCTTGGCGTCGGACGAGCAGCACTTTTCGTTTTGATTAGACTCTCTTGCTTTTCGATGTCCAGCTCGGAAGCTTTGATGAGTGTTGGGAGATCTGGGAAATCCTCTCCTTCTGAGTCACTCAGATCTGATGCGTTGTCGTCTCCGTCTGTAGGTGAGTCAGTGGTGTCCGAGATATTTTGCCCCCTACCGCCACAATCACAGCTTAGAAGCTCGTGTGTTTGGCATTTGCTTTCCCGGTCTAGACGGAAGAGGTCCTTCAATTCGTCTCTGGAAAACTGGGCAGCGTTGTTTTTGTGCTCCATGACGCTGTCGGCGAGTCCGATCTTCGTTACTTGGCGCTGCCAGATTTTTTCTTCCAAGCTGCCCTTCAGCAGAACACGGTATATTCGACAGTGTAGTTTCTGTCCGTCGCGATGGATCCGGGCCATTGCTTGGATATCGGTGGCTGGGTTCCAATCCACATCAAATAATATCAGGCGACTGGCGCCTATTAGGTTCAGTCCGGTGCCTCCTGCCTTGGCGGATAGGAGGAATGCGAAGCAGCGGCTAGCTGGGAAGCGGTTAAAATCTTCGACTAGAGACTGCCTTTTTTGTGCTGGGGTCGAGCCGTCCAGTCGTAGAAATGGAAGCGATAGTGATGTTAGTAGCGTCGCTAGTAGGTTCAAGGTGGATGTGTAGTTTGAAACGAGAACGACTTTCTCCGAAGTCGTCGTGTGCAAGCTATAGAGTAGCTGGTCTAATACTCTGATTTTAGCGCTGGAGGATGGAGAGAAGTGTCGGAGGATGTTGGGAGGTAGCGAGGATAGTAAAGCTGCGATTGTTTCGCTCGGTTTTTCGTTTACATTCTTTGGCGACAGTAGAGAGGGGCTATTGCAGAGCTTCTTCAGGATGGTGATGAGCTGTAGAGCGTTCTCTGAGTTGCCGACGGCGCATTGGAATACAGGTGACGCGAGCACGCTCTGGTATATGCTCGCTTGAGTGGGTGTTGGATCGCAGAAGAGTACGTATTCTGACTTCGGTGGAAGGTAGTTGGCTAAAATGTCTGCGGTTCTCCTTAGCATGAACTGGGAGGTGAGTTCCCGTAGTTCTTCGTTTCTAGCCTCCCCTTTTTCTATCTCTTTCTTTGTCGCTTCTGGTTGTCGACTTTTCACGATAGGGCCCTCGAACTCCCGTACAAACGCCTTGAATGTTCCCAGAACTCCCGGGTTAACAAGGTCCACTGCCGCAAAGAATTCCTTTAGGTCGTTTTGGATCGGAGTGCCTGAAAGGATTACTCTTTTGGCAGTGTTCAGCGACTGGATCGCCTGTCCACTTTTGTTCTGGAGAGTTTTGAGTCTATGACCTTCATCCGCGATGATGATGTCAACCCCAGCCCCTCTTGCTAGCCCTTCTTGCACGGTTCTCAGCTTTTCATAGCCAACGATCATAATGCTATAGGCTCTACCCTTGGTGAAGTCGGTCAGTCGTTTCCTCTTGTCATCAAGTACGAATACACCGATCCTTTCATTTCCAAGCCATTTGCGGAATTCTTTCCTCCAGTTGTTGATCAGGGTCACCGGGCACACAATGAGTGCCTTCTTCACTTCCGGAGAGCTCTCGTAGATTGGATTCTGTTTCAGAAGGGTCCACAGAAGCGTGATGGTCTGCAAGGTCTTACCCAGACCCATGTCGTCTGCTAAAATAGCTCCTTGGCCATTGAATGATCGCATTCCCATAACACATTCATAAAGGAATTTGACTCCCTCACGCTGGTGCGGACGTAAATGCTTCGCTAAAATGGGATCGACAACGACATCAACAATCCTTTTCCCTTTAGGTACGGTTGCCGGCCGCTTCATTACCAGTGCGCCAGGCTGGTTGGGGTCGTGGCGTGGAACGGGCTCTTCGGCTGATGTTTGCGGGATAACTGTGCTTTCTAGCAAGGGTCGTTTGTATGCGCTGGAAATAGAAGTCGGTTTCCTTGAAGCAGGATTTGGCAAAGTCTTGATCTGAAATTTCTCATTTTCGGTCTGTCTGACTGTTGTGGCAGGTTTCGACGCACTAGGCTTTCCAACCAAGGGCACAAGGCCTTTCTTCGGGGGTGCTACCGGCGGGGTTGGACTAGGCTTCGTTTCCAGGAATTGTTTTCCCGAAAGGTACTCCTTCATGGATATTTCTGTATCGATCTCGACCTCTTTTCCTGATATAGAGAGTATAGTCCCGGTATCAAGATTCGAAGGGTGCATCCCCTTGCCCATGTCCTTACCGGAGACGTCCCGCAAGTAAGCAAGACCATTCCGGACAGAAAGTATACCATCGCCATCCCATATCTTGTTCTTCTTCGTGGTAGGTTTCCTCCTGTTGTCACCTGTTAGCTTTGCTCCTTTCTTTTTATTTTTCCTCCTTGATAAAAAATAAAGAAAGAGCGTTGATAAGGACGTCATACCACAGAACATTGAAATATTTCTCCCCCGTAGAGCTATCGTCCCTGATATTTTCACCTGTTGATTCGCCTACATTACTCATTTGAATCAATGGTTTCCTATCACTTCTTGTCGATGAGCTAGTACTACCCGCGGCACGGTCTTGATGTAGACGCGGTTTCTTAGCTGGCGGGTCATGGTTGACCTGGGTATCAACGGTGATGTCTAACTTTGTGCTTGAGTCCTGGGCAGGCTTCCTTATCAAAGGAGATTTGAATGGTTTAAAGACCATAACGGTTGGCCTTCTGAAGAGTTGTCACTGGTAGGAGGAATACATGCCTTGAAGCGGACGAGTATCTTTTACCCGTGCGACGCGGCACAGGGAAGCGCGTGATCACATGACATCACATGGGGGATTAATATTGCCCGATTGGGTAGTCCAAGCCAATGGCAAGTGACCTACACTACCTCTACCTACAATTCCACTACTTCTATACAAATTCACGATAGGAATTCCGATATACCAATAGTGAGGCCCGGCTCTAGTACCAGTTAATGGTATGATATTAATTAATTAAAATAAATTAAGCGAGCCAAAAAAAAAAATTACATGCCACATGCCAGTCATATAACGAAGACAATAACGTCAGGATCAAGAAAATGTACATATCATAGGGATATATCGACAGTTGCTTGCAAGCGTATAGATAGTGACCATCATAGGCCATGTATCTATATATCTAGTACGTTTTGAGAATTTCTTTTCAGCGCTTATCTAGCGTCATCCATTAATGCCTTGTCCGTCAGAGGGACAAACTTCGGTCCTTCATAGGACCTCATCCGGATGAGCCACCATAAGGTCACAAAGATTGTCAATCCTCCGGTCATCAAACTGGCGTAGTTCATCGAAGCCGCATCGGTGGGCAAAGCATACGGGAAACAGAAGATGATAACGAAAGCGAGGATGTAGATGCAGGACAAGGTGTTAACGACGTAACCAATGCGTCCCATCCAGAAATGGCCGGGGGTAAAGGTGGACCGACGAGTCAGGATGTGTGGAAGAATGGCGGCACAGTAAGAAAGACTAGACAGTTGCACAAAGCAGCCGACGAAGGCGTTGAAAGCAGTCGTGGAACCCACATAGATGCAGGCAAGGATAGTGACAATCACACCGCAAACAAGGGTGGCGTTGAAAGGATTGTGCATCCGGGAGTTAATGTGCGCAAGCCAGCCAGAGAAGGGAGTCGCTCTGTCGCGGGAGATGGTCCACAGGGTACGGCCAGCAGTGATGTAGCAACCGGCGCATGTGATAACGGTTGGGAGGAAGGCCACGATCAGCAAACCAAGAGCTCCGCCCTTGGATCCGGTCGCCTGATGATAGATTTCAGCGAGGGGGAAGCCATAGACATTAGAAATAACTGCATCCAGATCGTTAATCGAGTAGAACACTGCAATCATGTACAGGAGACCGGTTAAAAAGCCGACGGTCATTTGGGCCAGGACGGCCTTGGGGATATTGCGACTCGGTCTGCCAGCTTTTGTCAGAATTCCGTGGAGAATTAAAGGGCCATTGAACATATTACCTTGGGATCTCCTCTGCAAGGTGGGTTGAGCAGTCAGGCGTACCCACGCTGTAAGCACCATTGAGCATTCCCGCAACGAAGACAAAGCCCTCGCTAGAATAACCGGTTCCATTCTGCCATGTACGCCACACATCCGCATTTGAAGCGTAGCCCGTCCCGTTGATATGAGGCATGACAGCGCAGACAATGATAGTAATAAACACACCCGCAAGGATGAAGAACATCCCAAGGTTGCCGATGTGTGGAAGCAGTCGGTTCATAAAGAGGACGATACAGCAGCAAAGCCATGTGCAAATGATAAAGCTGACAAATATGTGCCATGACTGAGGCACAAATCCGGGATGCATCAGGGCATACATGGAGACCGTCTGTTGTCCCAAGATGGCAGACATAGACGCAGCACCTAGAATCCAGGCAAGACAGTTCCACAGACCGGCGTAAAACCCGCACACACGACCATACTTTCCTGCTGTAATAGAGGCCCAGTGGTAGACTGGATTGATATTAGCGACACGATGGATCGATCAACTCAGGATTCCCGTCAACATACCACCGCTGGCAGAAGGCATGCCTGATGCCAGTTCAGCAATTGAAGCTGCTACCAACCAGTAGCAAACCGACACGGCGATACTATCAATATCCGCATTAGCGTCGACGTAATAAATAGCGATAGTCGATGTCACCATACAATTCATAGATGACTCCCGACGGCCCTCCATTACTCAAAGCAGTAACCACACTGCCACCTTGTGCGATCCATGTGTTTCCTGTGGTGACAGCAACAGCACAAATGCTTAGCAAACTGAAGTTCCGATCAAGTTCCTGACGATGCCCGGATGCATTAATTAATTCTCCCGGCGACTGGTCCTCCGCAGTAGACTCGATGGCTCCCGCTTTCTTTGCTGGAGATACCGGCTCTAGTCCCTCCGCAGATGCCATATTTGAAGACAACACAACCACCCTCGCGACGTAAATTTATAAAGAATACCGAGTAATTGATTGAATTAAAGAGGGACGGAAGAAAGCAACGTAAGGGCGAAGAGAGGCGAGGTGGACGGGGCAGTCTTAAGTAAAATGTGATGGTAAGGGCGTGGGGCGAGAGTACCAGGCCTCTCTATCACTTGGAATAAAATGAATGACAAGGATATTGATGAGATTTGGCTAGAAATTAATGGCCGGACATTACTTTTAAGTATTAGTAGTAACTAGTAGGTACTGAAGAAAGAGACTTATAGGAGGGGGAAGAAAAACTGATCTCCTAATGAATGATAGGTAGGAGAACACTGGTGTGAGTCTAAGAGTTTATACACTGGAGAACGATCAGCTGGAGTATCTGAAGGCCACTCAAAGGTGGACACTTCCGTAGCGAATCATCGAGGGCAACAACACCTCTACGGTGGCCAATGGACCGTTCGTCCAGCCTGAAGTGGGCCCTAGAAGAATGCTGACTGGTTCGGGTTGGATACTAACTCTGCGATTGAACAGGGATTCGCGGAGAGAGTCTTTACCTGAAGGGGGAGCTTCAGCAGATGGCCCGGACAACCCTTGTATCTTCAAGAGTGCGATTCGGCTTGCTTAAATGAAAAAAGGAACTCGTGCATCCTGACTAGTCTTCCGCTAAGGCTGAGATGGGTTCTATATGGCCGTTGAACATCATTCCCCCCCCCC
>ML732322.1:0-13923 GCA_009176345.1 Aspergillus leporis | reverse complement strand
GTTATCTTTTTTGAAAGATAACACAATCTATCAAGCACTAGGAATGTTAGGTGAACATAGTGATATCTCATTGTGTGTCACCATATTCCAAAACCCGGTTAACTAGGGATTTAGGATATTTCAAGTTAGTTTAGAAAACAGAATTAAAGGCTAGCTCGGTAGCATCATTACTACCTCAAGTAAATCGTAATACTACCGTCGTAGGATTCCAAAACCCCATTTTGTCTCACTCCCTGACTATTTCTGAGTCTAGACTAGTTGAGTTAGTACTCTTGATTACCTGATTACTTATGTACTCAGAGAGTTGTGGAGTGAGAGTCCCCAAAAAAAAAAAAAAAAAAAAAAAAGAAGGCGCAGTTCTGGGTTACACGCACAGTGGATACACAATAGGATAAATGGATTCAAAGGTTAGCACGGGAGACACCGGCATTGTTCCACTTTTTGCCCTTGCCACCAGTAAAGTCTGTTTTCTGGATCCTAACTTTATTTCCAGACCCGGGGCCCAATGACACGGGGCCCCAGCAGTACCGCATATGGTTTAATCCGGTGATTACACGCAGCCCGTCTTATCTCACATGATTATTCATTTTCATTTGCAAATTATCCATTCATCTATTCTATTCGAGTCGCCAGATCTGTTGCCTTCTTCGGCTTTTCTTTATTACGACCTAATAATCCCAATCCGAATATCTAATAATTAATTGTCTAATTTATGGTGCCAGATTCTAGACGCCGGGAGGGTGGCTTTCGTTTTTTTTACCCTTCTAAAACCCCAAGAGAGAAAGACAAGGACGATGCAAATGTTATACCATGGAAAAGACCACCCAAGATACTCACCACCCATCTGTTCTCACCTGTCCCTTGATACCACTGGTTCAAAAATTCGGTTAAAGACCAAGTGCTCAGAGAGACGCATGCTCTATAATTATTCAAACGAGGTTGCTGAAACATAGCCAGTTTAGCATTCATACTTCCTTGAGTCAGCGACTTGGTCGAGGCCGTCATCGGCTTCTCCGAGGCCCTACGGATAATATACTACGTACATAGTGTGTATAGTGTATATACACGCAGTACTACTTCGCCTAAGGGGAGCCTTTACTTTAGATTGCGTAGGCGAAATCTCTCGTGGTCCATTAATTTCCACTATTAATCTACAGAGATCGGACGACTTCTCTTATGTGGAAAAGCTCGAACATCAATTAGTATTAGACAAAAAGAAGTGACAGGGATTAGGCCTCTAGTGCATTTATTTCAAAAGTCAATTGAGAAACAAGGAAGAACAGGAACAAAACTCTATCTCCGATCCTTCCGTACGTGATTCCCGAGCGGAGGCTAAGATGACGCGACTCAGCCTAGAACTAGACTATTAATTTGTTGGTATGCATGAGTTTGGAGCATTTCGGCTCTCCGACATGGACGGCATGGCACTATCCATACTCCAAACTTCCTTAGTACTACTTACTAGCCTCGGTAGTGGTCGCACTGTACGACTAAAGACTCAGTATATGATTTATTGACAGACATCCGAAGTATGCATCGACCTGGCTCCAGCAAAGCTAACTATGGGAACTGATGTGCGAAGTAAGTTTGGATATTCAATGGGATTCGGTCAGAAATTAACTAGAACTAAGGGCAGACCCACTTCCCAAACCCAATACATGCCCTGTGGATTGTACTGGAGTGTAATTTAATACCTTTTTAATTGCACGTTCTATTACACGTTGTCTGGATGTATGATAAAACACTATTACCCACATATTTTGGGCACATAAGAATTTTCAGCTCATCAAAGCATGTAGGTAGTACTTGACCCAGAACTCCGTACCATGTTTTGCCAACAGAAAGTCAGCTAATTAAGGTGGACTGAACATTATTCAGGTACACTCTTTGCGATGGTTGGCTGGAAGAGTGGTATGGCCAAACCTGATCCTTCTCCGCTCTGGCAAGCCTGTAGGATTATTACTCCAATTTATTTTGGGACTTTTCTTTTTTTAAGAAAATAGAAAAAATAAAACAGTCATAATTAAAGGCACCATGGAAGGAACATCAAACCAAACATGGTAGCAACCACGACTCGTAGATTGACATGATTCCAGTTCCTGAAGGCCCCGCAGACCGGGATGTGCTGTACCTTTCCCTCTTTAGGAGTATTGGTTTGCATCGGTTCACCCTATGAGATCACTGGAAATTCTTCCCATCGCTCTGGGACGAACATTGTTCTCTTCAGTTTTCCTCCAAATTCCATTTCCATTCGACCATACCTTAATCTACATACAATTTCAGTCAAGGCTGCCGGTTGATCTTGCAGCCACGCACCCCCCTTCCGGGCAAATGCGTCTATTATTCAAAGCTTATCTCGAAGATGTCGGTGCCCTCCCCTCATATATCTTTTGGTCTTTCCCTTGGTCCCTTGCATACAGATCTGCTCGGAATGAATGCCAGTTAACCGGTCATTTCCCGGGCTTACAGGTTGCTCTCCGATACCATGTCAAGCTTCAGTCCTGAATTTACAAAAAGTTTTGCTCGGGAAACATGGACTCTCTACGCCGTAGGGATGCTGGGGGTTTGCCTGCGATTGTAAGTTGTTATCAAAGCGGGAGAACTTGCATATGGATTTCATCAAGCCTGCTACATTTGCGTTCCCGTGCGCTGATTACATGTACAATTACAGCATCGCACGAATACGTCGATTAGGAATCCGAAATCTTCAGTCAGACGATTACGTGATGGTCTTCGCGGTCTTCTGGTATACAATGTTATGTGTCGCTCTGAACGAGGTCGTCATCGTTGGGGGCTCGAATCTGATGAGCGAAGAAGATATCAAGAACTTGACCCCGGAAATCAAAGCAGATCGGGTAAGAGGAAGTAAATGGGTTTTCGTGTCGGAACATTCATTCGTTCTCTCGGTGTGGGCGATGAAGGCCTGCATGCTGGTCATCTATGCACGTATAACGTGGGTAGCTTCCACACAACCTTGACAAGGGCAACTGTATTGACTTGATTGAACAGAGAGGGATTACGCCAAAGAAAATGGGTCAATTATCTTGCCGTATACGTGGCCCTCGGTTTCGTCGGCGTTGAGTTATCCCTCTTCTTGATTTGCCGGCCGATATCAAATTACTGGGCAGTGCCTACACCCAACTGTCAGTCATCAAGCCTGAAATCTTTCTAACAAAGAGGTGACCTCACTGACAGGGCAGCAGATCAATGCTCTAGCTACCAGTACTACGAAATTATTCAGGGATGTATTTCAGTCTCCGCAGATATTTTCATGCTGCTTATCGGTCTACCACTCCTGCTGCAAGTGCGCGTGCCTCTCAAGCAGAAGCTGATACTTGTGGTCATCTTCGGCATGGGTATCTTTGTTATTGTCGCAGCAGTTCTGACCAAAGTCTACTGCCTCGTTCCTTCACTTATCTCATACGTCTACATGAACTGGTATTTCCGAGAAGCAACAGTGGCCATTCTCGTCACCAACCTGCCGCTCATTTGGTCTCTCCTTCGCGATGTGTTCCCCGCCCTCAAGAGTTGGACAGGAGGGTCCAAACGGGGCACCGACCGGTATCGGTCTGGTCCTTGGACTAGCAAAGCCTCGGGGTACGGCCGACATTATGGACCATCCAGTCAGCTACGCTCGGGGGAGTTCAGCATGCACAACTACAACCGAAGCGTCGTTCATACTCAAAAGCCGGCTTCTGACGTGAGTATCCAAGCGAGCGACGATCGGGATATTAGCGACGATGGCTCTGACAGAGCTTTGAGAATCCGGCAAGATGTTACTGTCACGGTGGAGCGCGAATCTCGGCCTACCGAATATTGGGGATCCCAGAATGCCAAGACCGAAAACCCTAACGGCCTGCATCAACCGCAACCATGAAGCACACGACTCGTCTCAATAAGTTTCAAAGAATAATTCTTATTTTGTGTACATAATTTTATGTTCTTTCCACTCTCCCTTTTCTCTCTCTTTCTTTTTGGGATGTATAGAGTATATATTTTCATTTGTCAGGATGGTTTTGGATATCCACTAATTTTTTACTGGAGTCCGGGGGAGGATTTTTCTTTGTCATGTTATGTATGTACTGTCACCATATATTGGCCATGGGTACTACTCCAGATGGAGCAGCCGTCAGCGCACATCACTGATCACCCATCGATCATCGGGGTGTGGGGAAATATTGTCCCAAGAGGGTATCAAACACGACCACGGTTCTAAAGTGGGAATTATTGATTCTTCGATGGCTTACGTGGATACACGGCTATTAAGGCAACACTACCGTACTGATCAATAATGGCGAAAGGAGCATGGCTAAGACCTCCAGAATTGCGACCTCTTAAGCCATGGACGGAAGAGTTCTGGTTCACACAATTGGATGGTGCCTCGCAATATTTTCAAGCTTATCGTTATCTCCGTCCGGGCAACTCAGAAAGCCACGACTTTAACCGCAGATCCCCCCGGGCCATTTTATCACGTGAGTAGGGTGCCTTATACAAGATGATTACCGTATTCTAGGGGGGCTGTAGTGTTGACCGCTCTGGTAAGGTGTTTTAAAAGCCTGTTATTTTTCACCCACCAAGTCTCGGATGAAGGGATTGCCGACCTTTATCCGCAATCAATTTTCTGTTCAATGTTATATTTTCGTTCCACTGGATCTTCTTCTCCCGAAAAAGAGATCACACCAAAAGAACCGAAAGAACCGCAAAAGAAGAGGAATTAGTATCTGGTTTTGCTGGTCACTATGGATCGCACGGCTCCATGGTCTGTGTGACTGAATACCCCATATTCATTGAAATCCAACGAGAAATGAACGCACGATACAATGGTTTTCTCGGGTATCGCTCTCCTAACACTTAAGAACGGCATCAATACAGAGGAAATTCAAATCCGCAAAGTTTACTTTATAGTACATAAAAACGACAGTGGGTGTCTCAACTTCTAGCTGCGGTTACCAAAGGCTGCTACGGGAGGCACGGATGCCCTCCGAAATTCATCCTTCTCCTACCAGCGACTCCTTACTGTTTCGGTAATCCTATGCTGTGCCACAATACTCAACCGAACCGGGAAATGACGAGAGCATGGAATTGAGTTCTTAAGTCCTGACCGCAAACCAAGCTGTGCCTGTCACGAAGTCAATCAAAAAACGTCTCGGCAATCGAATGGATAGTACGGAGTGCGTGTCCCGTTCCACTGCTTTATGGGGCATCTTGAACGTTGGTTAACAGAGTACGCTGAGGTCGCCATCATATATTATACAGCCATGGTTGGTCATGTTGATCCCCACTTTACAACAACCGTTTTTAGGAAAGATCGCAGTGTCACCAGCAAACTTTTACTGGTTCAATGTTCAACGTCATTAGCCGACCCACGGACCAGGTCAAGGTTGTTGGGGGCATTTGACATGAATCGCTTGTCGCATCCAACAACCGCACCCTGTGCAGCAGCTCCCTTAACCGACCGCCCTAAGATCTACAGGAAGGAACCTTACCGGCTCAGATTATCTTCTAGAACTGCAGGGCAACACAATGGAGAACCAGAGGTTGGTGGATTGAACCGCACTTAGGTTTACAATGTGCGGTAATTCCTCGAGTAGCATACTCGTCATGCCTAGAGACTGATAAAAGGAGTAAGTAAGTCTATTATTGTATTTGGTCAATTGCATACGAGATACTCGGCTGGCTCATTTGAGTTTCGCCCCCAGTAAGGTCATTATCGTCGAGATTTCTACTTTGGACATGGAAGGTGCGGACCGCTTGGGCTTGCTTTTCACTACTGGAATGACAGTGGGAGTTCGATGTTGACACTATCGATGCGCGGAAGCTTGACTATTGCTGATCGGCTGTCACTCTCATGCCACGCGGTAATACATCATGAATAACTAAAGAGCACTGTGCAGAAGTCGCTCGTCATTAACTACCATATTTATGTACGAACATCACCGTCAGTGATGATCTTCGTAGTAACCTTCCGACGACAGAAACCCCCTTAAAGTTGAAGAAATTGATATAACATACCACCCTCACTATCATACCGAAACCTCGGGGATTCTCCGGAACTTAATTCCACTATCCGAAGAGAAATCGAGCTAACGGCACCGAGTTGAACAGCTGAACTTGGATCAGAGAATGAATGTTCTTTAATTTATGTGGTTGTGGCCTGTTCCTTCAGAACGCCATCATGCCAGCAATGAAACGAATCCCCCCGACTTGGCAACATTGTTTCTAAACCAGTTCAGTCATTAAGTCTTCTTGATTTCGGGCGATTCTCTGAAACCTTGTCGGTGGTCCTCAGTCCGAGACATGCTCGAGTCCAATAAACTCTGATTGCGACGAACTGGTGTTGGGGGCGATTTCTTCCACCAGTAAATGCCACAATTGCAATGGGATGATCCAGTGTACACTCTGATGCTGCGTACTCCTTTCTTGGGTGGATCACCCGCCGTTGTATTGCAGTATAGCGCTTGCCTAGTGGGAAGTTCTCTTGATCTAAACAGCCAAGCCACTGCTATAGTTACAGTGGACTAAATGACGAAGTGGAGACACGGTCAAAGTCAATCAAATTGCCAAGAATAACATTCAGCATTATAAGAAGTCTAGATCTTAACTATTAATATAGATCAATTAAGGGCTTTTGTTTATTGAGCCAGAAAATAATACACGAAATGTATGAATCGTTCTAGATGAATGGCATTTGAGCTTCAAGTATGATGGTTTCTCCGGTGTTCTAGAACTAGACCAAAGGAACTCCAGATTCAACGATAGAAATACGAGAATATATGTATGAGGATCAAACTCAAATAGTGGTAGTAAATCAGAACGACCATAACATAATCTTTCAAGGCCCCCATGCACGTGACCGCCACTGATGCCCCCGCGGTCTCGTGGGGTTCATACGGAATATCACTTACATTCTTCACACTTAGTACTCCTTGAAGACTGTCGATCTGTCAATCAGCGGCGTTGGTGATACAAGCAGGGATTACCTCCACGTGGGATTCCCGGCCTGTAAGTCTTCCCTGTTAATTCCATTTTAGCTGCGCAGATCACTCGGTGTGGTCTTCCTGAACCAAGAGGACCGCAGCAATATTAAGTAGCGAACACGCTAGATCAGGAGGCTAACGAACCACAGCTTCTCTATCGTGTTAACCCTGACTGAACAGTATGTCAGGGCAGTCTACAGCGTCTTCCGCTTTTCTTGGTCTGGAAGGCCTTCATGTCTTCATCACTGGTGCCGCTAGTGGAATTGGGAGACAAGCGGTTCGCGAATTCCTCGGTACGTTTGCATCACTGATTCAATCAATTGATTCCTACTTCCCCGGTATCCGGACACCTTTCTTTGCTCCGTTGTACTTAAACACACGAGGGGTGCCACAAGTAGACCGTTGTTTAGTTTGAGGAACGCACTCGAGCATCTGCACTGCTGTATACATTTGAGCAGAACTATCCACCACTAAAGCTGTGTGCCTTCTCTTGTAGAGCCACTGTCACCTATCATTGCATTTCTTCTGGCGATATCACCGAGGGAGTGGAATACACGTGCTTAAATACATCTTGTAATACCTTTCATTTCATTAGATGTCAGTCTTGTCACTGCTATGTTGTTCGATATATACAGTCTTTCGCCCATGTGCATAATCCAGGATCTGACACAAACTCTCAATAGACCAAGGATGCAAGGTAACAGCGCTGGATCTCCAGGCCCTGGAGCTTCCTGAATTACAAGGGGAGCCTTACGCCCGGTTAAACGTTCTAAAGAGTGATATCACCGACGAGGAATCCGTACGATCCAGTTTCGTGCAAGCCAGCAGACGATTCGGGCCCATCAATATCCTAATCGCAAATGCAGGCATCACAGATGAAAGCAAAGACTACCCCATCTGGGACTTACCACTGGAAACCTGGGAGAAGACGTATCGAGTCAAAGTGCAAGGGACATTCTTGACCATCAAACATTTCTTGAGAGCCGCACGAGTATCTCAGCAGACACTCGGTAAAGAATTGGATAACCTAGCTATCGTGCTGACTGGAAGTGAAACGGGCAAATTCGGCCAGGAGGGCCATGTTGAGTATGCGTCCGGCAAGGCTGGCTTGCAGTATGGGCTGGTTAGGAGTGTGAAGAATGAGATAGTCCGTCTCAACAGCAAGGCAAGAATTAATGCCGTTGCTCCTGGATGGGTGGACACGCCCATGATAGAGGGCAGGCTTGATGACCCAATAGAAATGTGGGCGGAGGCTCAGGCTACGTACGTCCTCTCGTACGATGATACAACGCAACGGCTTTAGGTATGGTCTCTAACTGGAGTAGTGTACCTCTGAGGAAAATCGCAAAGCCAGAGGATGTGGCCAGAACTATGGCTTTTCTGGCATCTCACCGTGTAGCTGGACACATATCCGGACAGTGTTTGAGTGTTGACGGAGGTATGGAAGGCCGCTTGATCTGGAAGGAGGATGAAATTCCTAAGAGGACTGAGGGTCAAGTCGTTCATGGTGAATCGGAACTAGTTCAGTCGATTTCTAGGACTATATTAAAACCCAAGCTGAACAAAATCCGGATAGCGGTCTCTGTCGACTTAGACGCAGTGTCCGGGTGGCTAGGGACAGGTAGGCTCTTCTATGATCTCTACAAGGAATCAGACTCCTTACGTTGAACAGGCCATCACCCCGACAACGTCCTCGCAGACTATTCTTCCGGGTTCTTCGCCGCTAAGGTCGGCGTCCCTCGTCTCTTGCGGATGCTCAAAAAACTCAACATAGCCGATCGTTGCACGTGGTTCATCCCTGGCCACTCCACGGAGAGCTTCCCAGAAGAGGTACAACATGTCGTCGAGTCAGGCTGCGAAATAGGACTTCACGGCTACGCCCACGAAGGAGCATACCAGCTAACCGTCGAGCAAGAGCGAGAAGTCCTAACACGCTGCATCGACATCTCCACTAAACTAACAGGCAAAAAGCCTGTCGGCTACCGAGCACCCCTATACCAGCTCCGTGAGTCAACATTGGATCTCCTAGAAGAGTTCGGATTCGAATATGGTTCGCACCCTCCCCCCAAACCAACATAACCCCCATCTAACCAGATACCCTTTACAGATGCCTCCCTAACAGACCACGACTGTCACCCCTTCTTCGCCCCCAAACGGCCCCCCCTCCAACCCATCAATTTCTCCCTCTCCGCCTCATCCTGGATGCACCCCATTCCCCCCACAACAGAAGACCGACGACCCCTCGTCTGCGTCCCCTGCAACTGGTACATGGAAGATATGACGCCGATGCAGTACCTTCCCCATACGCACAACTCACACGGCTACACTGATGTCCGGGTGATCGAGAACCTCTGGCGAGACCGGTTCCTGTGGATTCGCGAGAACGAGGAGGATCCTATTTTCCCCGTTCTAATGCATCCTGATACAAGTGGCATGGCACATGTTATTGGGATGTTGGAGCGGCTGTTGACTTGGTTGAAGGGGTGGGGGGATGAGGTTGAGTTTTGTCAGACCGGGGAGATTGCGAGGTGGTTTAGGGAGAGAGAGCTGGGGGTGTAAAGTTCTACTTTACTATATCTACAGTGTCTTAGGTTACCTTACATATATATATATATATATATGTATACTATATATGGACTTGGACAATAAGAAGAAATCTGTATCTATACACATGTATTTGCTATGTATATCCATTTTCAACGAATCCAGTTCGTTCTATCCATTAAAAGCATAATATAACAATGCTGTGTACAATGTTAAAGAAAATATATGCAAGACAGTGATATTCACAACCAGAATAAACGCGCTCCAAATTCGAGCAAACAAGATTAAAAAAGACAAGTCATCATATCATCAATCAGACATCACCGATGTCTACCTTTTCTCTGTGAATGATCACCTCAAGTTCATTTACTCGTAAAGATCCATGTCACCGCTGCCGTCTTCCAACTCGGCCAAGGCTTCTTCTTCGCTGTCGAGCATGTCCTGGTCTTCGTCAACCGGAATCTCATGATTCTGCAAGACGTCAATGCGGCCATCGCGCATTACCACACGAGCGGTCTCACCATCGCAAATACTTCCACGGAGAATAAGGATAGCAAGACGGTTGAGGACCTCACGCTCGATGATACGGGCCAGAGGCCGAGCACCATATGCGGGCGAGTAACCGGCTTCTCCGAGGTAATCTTTGACTTCTTCTGTGCATTTGATGGTGACGTTCTTGCTGTTTGCTTCCAAACGCTTCTGTACTTCGTCAAGGCGGAGATCGACAATCTTGCGGATTTCCCTCTTCGTGAGGCGGTTGAAGATGACGGTGCTGGAGATACGGTTAAGGAATTCGGGGAGGAAGTAGTCACGGAGCGCGCCCATGATCAGTTCACGGGTTTGGGTATCGATCCGCCCGTCCTTAGCGGTTGGCCGAGCCAGGTATTCGGCGCCCAAGTTGGAGGTCATGACGACGATGCAGTTCTTGGCGTCGACAATTCTACCTTGGCCATCTGTGATACGTCCGTCGTCCATCAGCTGGAGGAGGACGGTGAGGACTTCCTTGGCTGCCTTCTCGACTTCGTCAAAGAGAAGGATGGAGAACGGGCGTCGTCGGAGGCTCTCGGTCAGCTGGCCACCGGCATCGTGTCCGACATATCCTGGAGGGGCGCCGATCATACGGCTGAGTGAGTGGCGCTCCTGGTATTCTGACATGTCGAACCGAATCATAGCCTTGGGATCATCGAAGAGGAACTCCGCAAGGGCCTTGGTAAGCAAAGTCTTACCAGTTCCGGATGGACCACAGAAGAGGAAACTTGGCGGCGAGTTAGGGTTGCTGAGGCCAGATCGCTGGAGTCGGATGGCATTTGACACCGAGGCCACGGCTTCCTTCTGGCCAACGACTATCTTGGCAAGGTGCTTTTCCATGTTCAATAGCTTATCTTTCTCGGTGGTCTTGAGTCTGGTGACAGGGATACCGGTCCATCGGGCAACGATCTCGTTAATCTGTTCAGGACCAACAGCATCGGCGAGTAGTGTCTCTCCAGCATCTCCTGAGCGAGCACGTCGTTCAGCATCTGCCCTCACCCGGTCCTCCTCGAGTCTTTCGATAAGGGCCTTGGTCTCCGGGATAGCATAGTACTCCAGATCGGCTGCGGTCACAGTGTCTCCGGACCGTTCCGCTTCGTCTCTCTTGACCTTGAGGGAGTCGAGCTTGATCTTGGCGTCCTGAATTGCCTTGCTGCGTTTCTTCTCGCTTTCGTATTTCTCCCGCATAGGGCGCAGCTCCTCGGTGACATTGGCAGCCTCTTGCTTGGCAGCTTCCAGGCGAGCTCTCGATGCTTCATCGGTCTCACGCTCGAGGGCATGGATTTCAATCTGCAGTTGTCGGAGCTTTCTTTCCATGTTATCCAAAGCCTCCGGTTCCGACTCACGCGTCACTCTCACGGCGGCGGCAGCTTCATCAACGAGATCAACCGCGGAGTCGGGAAGTCGTCGGGCAGTAAGATACCGGGAGGCTAGAGTGGCTGCGGAAACAATGGCACCATCAAGGATGTTGACACCGTGGTGTACTTCATACTTCTCCTTCAGGCCACGGAGAATAGAGATAGTCTCGTTCACGGTAGGCTCTTTAACCAAGACCTGTTGGAAACGTCTTTCGAATGCCTGGTCCTTCTCAATATACTTCCGGTATTCGCCTAGCGTGGTGGCACCAATACAGTGCAATTGGCCTCGAGCCAACATCGGCTTCAAGAGATTGGCGGCATCCATACCACCCTCTCCACTGGAGCCTGCACCCATGAGAAGGTGAATCTCATCGACAAACAAAACGATCGTTTCTTTGGACTCCTCAATCTCTTTGAGGACGCTCTTCATCCTTTCTTCGAATTCACCACGGTATTTGCTTCCTGCAACTAGTGACCCAACGTCGAGGGAAAGGAGTTTGCATTGGGCCAGATTGGCGGGGATATCGGCATTCACGATTCGACGAGCCAATCCTTCAACAATGGTGGTCTTTCCGACACCAGGCTCACCGATGAGCACTGGGTTGTTCTTCGTTCGGCGACTGAGGATACGGATGACTCGACGAATCTCTTCCTCACGACCAATGACAGGATCGATCTTGCCCTCTCTCGCCAGGGCTGTCATGTCAATGGTGAATTTCTTGAGGTTCTCATTCTCACTCTCTGAATCTGCGGTCTTGGAGTCTACCCTCCTTGTGCCTCGAATTTGCTGGACGGCAGTATCGAGCAGCTTGACGTTTGGGATATTTGCATCTGCCAACGCTCGCTGGACCTGAGAATCTTGAGCGGCTGATAGGATCAAGTGGTCGATAGCGACGAAGCTGTCCTTTTGTGTCTTGGACAGGTCTGTGGCAGATCTAATAACCTTGGCTAGTGCCGGCGATACACTAACAGAGTCTGGGGGGGGATTTTGGCTTGGAAAACGGACTAGCATCTTCATGAGAGACCGTTCGAGGAGTTGAGGGTCGCCATGGGCGCGTTCGACAACCTGGCGGAAGAGAGGGGCAGAAGCGGCATCGTGTGAGGAATGAGCAGTAGTTTGTTGATCTTTGGATTCGTCTTGTGAGGGGTTTAAAAGGGCAACTGCGAGATGAACAGGAAGAATCTGAGAATGTGCATATTGTTCGGCCAAGCTGCTGGAATCCAGCAAGGCCTTGTTAGCTCTGTCGGTAAACTGAGCCCCGTTCATGGTGAAACGGATTGATCGATAGTGTTTTGCTCGAGTTTGCGTGTGAGTGTAAGGGAAAAGGTGATTCAGGTAGGACGAATCTTGATTTTTAAGTTTCACTTGGTGCACAATGAAGGATGGATATCCCCTGGTTGAGAGGAGTGAAGATATAGCTTTTGTGTTGGGCATCATCCAACCGTCCAGATCCTCCATGACGACACGAGCTGCTTCCACCGCCTTCCAGAAGAACCTATAGCATGGCGGGGTCGTGCTTTTCTCGGTGCGTCACGTGAAGGTCAGGTGGCCAGATTGGGGCGTCACTGCCGTCATATGGACTCTTCTACACGCTGCTCGAGCCAACTGGACAGATGATGTGGTACCGTTCCTATTTAGTAACCAGTTTGCCTGGATGCCTGGATGCCTGGATGCCTGGATGCCTGGATGTCTGGTAGCCTGATAGCCTTCAGATAAGATCTTTGTATCCTCAGGCATTCACTACATTGTACTTGGTGGTACATTGCGTTACTTGTATGTACACAGTACGGTACTTGAACTCTCTTGCCATGTCCAGTATTTGCGAGAGTACCTCCTCCCGTCCTTTGTACTATACCCACCCCACGCGGGCCTTGTCCAATAATCGTCCGGGTCGATTATCAACTCGAAGCTCTGATTGGAGTCCCTTTCTTACATTGAAACTTGGATGAGTCCTGGTAGTGGAGACCTCAGCTTTTCTTTCCCCCACGATGGATTTCCAAGTCAATTGTGCACAGATGGAATGAAATTAGTATCTATCATCCATGGAAAGTCAGATACCCTCAAAGTCGAGACTAGACTACGTTCGGGCAGGAAGGGAAGAACACAGGATCACCCGCATTGGCACGATAACTTAAAATATAACCAATCCGAATTGATAAACACTCTCACGCTTGAGAACATCTGCAACGATCAATATCCATTGGATGTCTCAGTCTCCCTCAGCATGAATCGTGATTTGGTCCACCGCCGGGACTAAGGTTACTAGTCCATGACGCACATCATGACTGTTGTGCGCGGACGAGAAATTGGCATATTTCAAACTGAGGGATATTTGATTGATACCCATGGACGCCTTGCGTGGTGTGCAAAAGGGAGAGAAATTTTGATTTTTCTTTTACCCCCCTTTTTTTGGTTGAAGCTCTACTCCAATCTACTTCTACCTCTTCTCATCATGTTCACCCGTCTTACATTTAATTCCAAAAATATATATATATATAAAATTTTTTTTTTTTTT
>ML732321.1:7909-81545 GCA_009176345.1 Aspergillus leporis | reverse complement strand
ACCGACCTAGGTTAAGGTTAAAGATCGGTTAACCGTGGTTAACCTAGTTCTGCCTAATTAGGCTATAAGGCACCAAACTAAACCTATTAAAGAAGGCGGTGCAATAGGGCTTTTGTGGCAGAATATAGCCCTAGTATACCGCCTGCTTTAATAGGTTTAGGTTAATGCCTAAGGCATAACTAGGTTAACCACGGTTAACCGTGACTAGGAATATATATTTTTATACCTAACCGTGGTTAAGCTAGGTAGGAATAACTTACCCCATTAACCTAACCTAACCTAGCCGTTCGCCAGTCTAACAGTAGTAGATATAAGTTGATATTTATTATCTGGGATCCTTCCTGCCTATGAACTGAAAAACTACCATCTTTAGTCGTATTGTGTGTCAGAGTTGAAAACTATCTTGGAAGGGTGTGCAAAAAAAAAAGGTAGATGTCATCAGGTAATTTCTGCGAGCCGATTCGAGGTCGCACGACTTGTCCCCACTACTTAGTTGCGACCCCATTTCGGTACGGTAAGCTCACAGGGCGATCACGTATTCCCAAAAATGGATCATGGGCGGGTCTTTGTGTTCGAGTTTCGTTGAAACTAAGATCACATGGCCCACCCCTACATTATCCACTGCTTGACGCGAATTAATTGCTATGAGCGCACTGTTCTCAATAGCGGTAAAATAGTGGTTGTTAGTGATTGAGGACACAAAAGAACCTAGTTGTAAGTAGAGCTCACTGTCATGAATGTCAAACTTGCAATATTCGCGTGTCTTGAAAAAGTTAAAAACAGTGAGATTTGTCCCACACGCCTGGATCCATATATTATAGATTTCTTTGGCTCCCCTATGATAAGTCATGTAAACTCTTGATTCAATGAAGCAACTTGGTCCTCATCCTCAAATCCTGCTGCCAGGGGCGGCCGTAGGATCAATGCCTAACTCATATTAATATTTAGTGAAATGTCCTGGTTGTCCAAGATTTATTGCACTTCAGCCTCTTTCTGGAGTATTGAAGTTCCAGGCGGGTGGGGCTCGAGGGCAAAGGAAGATGTAGACAATGTAATATTTGAATCTTCCACCTGCGTGTGATCATCTGGTGGGAGCTGGTCAACTTCAGACAATGATGAAGGCATATCCCACCAAGACGAGATAAAGTCAGATGGAAACAAACTAGATCTGAAAAAACTAAAGAATATATCACGCATAATGGGAAATGCTGGATGTGAACAGATGATCATTCGTGTGCTCCAGCTATATAGGAAACTTAGTAAGATAAAAATATTGATAGCTAAAACCTATGTTTATTTATATATAGAATTGAATTCATATAAGAACTGTTTGTTTTGCTGGAGCTTGTGTTTACACCAGCTTAGCTGAATAATGAATATTTAATTGTAATATCCATCAGGTAAGTACTTCCGTAAAAGTCCCCTCAGCTGATATTATCCGTAATTGCCACTATTCTGACTAAATCTGGGTCAAATGGTGTCCTTATGCACTCCAGTCTCAAACGCAAGCAACTTATAACAATAATACTATTTCGCTCGACAATAAGCCGCTGATGTTAGAACGCGAGCAAATAATGAAGAGTGTAAAAATATCACTAACTAGAGCTACATCAGTAAAATAACAAGGAAAAACAACAGAGGAAGGTTGTCGAAGACCTAGAAGATATTCAAGATTACCTAGCAGCTGTGATGACTGCTCATTCATAAATAGCTGTTCCACGATAGATAGCTAGATATGGTAGCATTTCCAACTAAATTCAACTATGGGAGGGGAAACTATCATACAAGGATTGTGTTGTGGGAAATAGACTCGCCTAGCCACGTGACATACAGGTTATCACACTACCCCTTTGGTAGGAAATTTCTTGGACCCTAAGAAATATAGTTTCCTAGTTAATCTATCTATCTTGGCTATTTTATCTGTCACATCTTTTTGGCAGGTTTATTAATTATCTTTTTCTATACTGGTTTATTATTATCTATGTGTTCTAATTCGAATTCCTCCCTTTCTGCGGCGCTCAACCATCGATCCAGACGAACCGGCGGGCCAGGCGTCTCAGGGTGCTGGGTATGGAAATTGTGGAGGCATACTGGACTATTCCTAAAGTTAGTGGCGGGATACCATTCAGGGTCGTCGTCGTGGCCGAGCCATTTAACTCTGTACTGCAGTTTGCTGTAGTATAGCTGTATAGCAATAATCTTCTTAACCTCTTATTTATCATGGCCGTCAATCTCAATTGCTTGCGGGGGATCTTCGTATTGACCAGGCAGTGGATCCGTTGCGGTCTTCCGCAGCTTGTCTGGACTAATCACTGGGTGTATCTTCATTAACGGGGGAAGATCTAGCCTGTAGGCATTCCCAACTTTTATAGTGATTTGGTATGGACCTGCCTGTTGATCATCCAACTTCTTATTCGGACGAGTTGTGTTATACCCCTTCAATAGTAGATAGACCATATCTCCCACTGTGAAGTTAACCTCTTGGTGATGCTTATCTGCCTGGTTTTTCTAAGCCGTTTGAGCTTTTTCTATGGATTCGCGGGCATAGTTCCAAATGTCTTGCATTCTTTTCGCCTGCTTCGCTGCTATATCCCGGTCAACTCGTCCTTGTGGAGTAACAGCGGGTTCAGTGGCCTAATCAAATGATACCCGTGGTTCGTAGCCCTTCTCAATATATGCTGGTGATAATCCTGTAGATTCAGACGGGAGAACCATCGCGGCATGGTCAATTAGCGGTAGCATCTCGGCCCAGTTGTCTTGGTAGTAATTAATCAATAGTCTTAATCTTATTATAAGTAGTTGATTCATAATCTCGGTTTGACCATCGGTCTCTGGATGCCCTGCAGTTGACAGTTTCAGTTTGATACCAAGAATGTGGCATAGTTCCGTCCAGAATTCTGATATGAATTAGGGACCTCAATCTGATACTATAGAGTCAGGGGCTCCGTGATGTCTATAGACATGCTTTATAAACAACCTCACTATATCTCTAGCCGTGACATCCTTATAGCAAGGGATAGAGATTGGTTTCTTTGATAATCTGCAGACGAAGACACATATATTATTATAGCTGCTCTGATCCTTTGGTATACTATGAAAATCCATAGACAGATGTTGCCATGGCCGATTAGATATTAATAATAGCTGTAGTAGACCTGGTTTCTTATCTCTTAGGTTTGCAGCCCTATGACATTTCTTGCAGTTTGAGATGTATTGTTCTACATCAGAGTTTTATCCCTGCTAGTAGAATCTAGATTTAATAAGTTTCTTTATCTTTCTAATTCCTAGATGGGCAATAGACTCCTGGTGATGGATTTTATTCATCAACCTGCCGCGTAGGTCTTCGTACAATGCTTTAGTTGGGACAACTAATTAATTCTAGAAGGTAAGAATATCATCATTCCAGATCCCCTATTCACCTGGCTTCTCAGACTTCGCGACTCCTTTCTGACCTTGTAGGGATTCAGCGTCCTGATTTGCCTGTTTAATCTTTTTTATAATTAACTCTTCTCCTGATTCAGCTTCTAACGTGGCGATTCTAATATCTTTACGGGCTGCTTTCTCTACTGTCTTGGGTTGAAGGAGAATCTGCATCCAGGAATCATAATCTAGAACTTTATTCTTATAAGATAAGATATCTATAATAATATTAGACTTTCCAATGTGATACTTAATCAGAAAGTAGAAGTGAGAGAGGAATTCTGTCTAACAAGCTTAACACGCTGACAATTTTTTCATAGTCATGAAATATTCAAGGGCCCTATGGTTTATAAAGATTACAAATCTTTCACTCTACTACAGGCTCTGTAGTTCAGCTCGCTATTCTTCCAGGACATGTATAACTACAAGCATCTCTTTATTATAAATATTATAGTTCTGTTCTGCCATGGTTATTAACTTTAAATAGAATGTAACTAGATACTAGTACCCATCTTTAATCTTCTAAGACAGAGCTTCTGTTACTGTTTTATTTAATATATCAGTTTCTAGCTTCATCTCTAATTCTGGTCTAAAATAGTGGAGTAATGGGGCTTCCGATAGTCACTGCTTTAATTGTTTGAATGCCTTAGCATATTTAGCTGTCCAGGTAAACAGGGTATTCTTTTATTGTAGTGTATTTAGCGGTTTCGCGATCTGACTATACCCTTGTATAAATTGATGATAGAAGTTATAAAATCCTAAGAAGAATTGCACTTCTTTCATAATTATAGATATCTGCCATTCTTGAATAACAGCTGTCTTCTCTGGGTCTACTGAAATGCCGTCTGTAGATACGATAAATCCCAGGTACTTGGTTTTTATAATGTGGAATTTGTTCTTCTTAATAGCTGCTTGTAATCCTGCTTCTTGTAATTGTTGTAGAATAATCTTAACATGCGTCTCATGCTCTTCCTTGTTCAAGCTGTAGATTAGGAGATCATCAATAAATATAATAAGAAACTAATCAAGACAATCCTTAAAAATGTTATTGACAAATCTCTGGAAAATCATGGGTCCGTTCGTCAATCTAAATGGCATAACTTTGTACTTGAACTGCCCATACCGAGTCCGAAAGGTAGTCAGGTCTTCAAATTCACTGTCAATTCAGATGTGGTGGAATCCCTGTTGTATGTTTAGTTTTGTAAATATACAAGCTTTACTCAATCGCTCTAGCAGTTTATCAATCAGGGGTAGAGAATATCAATCCTTCGTGGTGAGGGCATTCAACTTCTGGTAATCGACACAGAAACGGTACTTGCCGTTCTGATAGGTTATTAAAATGGGAGATACAAATAGGGCATATAAATCAGCTATAAAGCCCTTCCCTAGATTCTCAAGCAGATAGGAATACACGGCTTCTAGCTCTGACAGAGACATTCATCTTAATGATTCACAGTCAATTACTTTAACAAGGTCAATCTTCTTCCCGTCAGGTCCGTCTTCTAAGTTAATCTTGCAATTAATCCCGGTTCTATGAAAAGGTGGTAATATGTTAGACTTGTTCTTTGAAAAGACATTGGTGAATTCTCTATAGCAACCAGGAAGCTTCTCGGCAATTAAGTCAGCTTTAGACTCATTATGATTTATATTAGCTTGTTTGTACTCAATAGCCCTCTCCACATCATGTAGTGTAATAGTGCAGACCTGGGCATCACGGTGGTGGGCAGTTTGATCAAATCTAACATCTCTTATTAAAGCAAGGTTGAATTCTTCTAGCCAGGGAACTGATCTTTTCTTCTTCTTAGGCCCCTTGGGCTCAACGGGGTCCTGTAGAGCTTCCTGGAATGCATGGTCTATCTTCTGTTGTCTGGCATAACGATCCATAGCTTTTGTGTGTAAAGGGTGGTGTTTTCTCCTCTCAGCTTCTTGTTCAATTTTCCATTCCATCTTCTGGTCTCGCCGGTCAGCATCAACCTGATGTGCTGGGTTAATAGGCTCGTCCCGCTTTAGTATTTAGGTTGGGATGTAGGTGAGCTGTTGCTTTTGTATCATCTCAACCTGTTGTAGCAGAGGTGTTTCCTACTCTTTAGGCTAAATAAGCTTCTGGTTCTTGTAATCAAGCCACACATTATTCTCTGTAAACTAGTTAATCCTAATAATCAAGTCGTATTGCCCTAGAGATGTGATAAGTATTAGAATCTCAAGAAATCATTTTCCTTCTACCCAAAGGTTCAAAATTGTATAATAGGTAATCCAGGTCATCTGTCTGTTGAATTCTTTAACCTCCAGGGGTTCTGGCAATTTCTAGGCGTGTGTACCGAACTGTTTGCAGACTCTGATCCCAAAGGATTGGTCCAATATTAAATAACTACCTACTCCAGTGTCCCCAAGCGTACGTAAAGAAGTAGAGAGTGAGTTCCAGGAAACTTGACAATTTATTGTGAAACTATTTCTGCCTAGCATCTTGCTAAGATTAATTAATTAGATATCTTGTTTCTTCCTCTTTAGAAAGGAGACTTCTTCTAGGGATACTTTTTTCTTAATTTAGGATTGGAATTCAACTCAATAGTTTTCAAATCTGATTTCTTTCTTAGAGGACACTTGCTTGCGAAATGACCGAGTTGTTTGTAGTTGAAACAGGTAATCTTGCTGTGGTTAACAATCTTCGCCTGCTTCGGGGCTTGGTCGTCGGGTTTCTTGTCATTCCCGGTAGTAGACATAGCAGATGGGGTCTTTAAAATAGTGATTTACTTTCTCTGTTGATTCTACTGATAAGTTTCCTGCTTGGCGGCCTGTTGTTCTTCGATTGAATTCGCGAATAGGGTGCAGTGACGGGAGAACTCGCTGAAATCAATAGTCTTATCATGATACAACGACATGACCTGGTTCTGTAGAAGGGTCGGAAGACAGTGATATATCTCAACCTTCTAATTCAAACAAGGTTCCCCAGATTCCTGGGTGTTATAAGTGAATTCAGATAGGAATTTCTGAAAGTTATTATAGGATTTTATTATTAGTTTATGGAATTTAGTCTTTACCTTCTCTTCCTTGTTAACATTGTTATAGATCAGTTTTAAGTGCTGGATCACGTCCTCAGCATCAGTGTATGGGTCATTAGAATCAGGCTTAGAATAATGGATAAGATGGTTTGCTGCTTCGCCACCACACCATCCCTTGACAGCTGCCAGGCGAAGCGCTGCAGTGGGGAAATGATCTGCGTTAGCAGCTAAATAGTCTCAGACTTATAGTTTCTAGAATTTAAATAAGACTATATCCTTGTCTCCTTTCTGAGTGCCGGTAAAGATAGGAGGTTCAGTCATTTTAGCACTGTGGTGGGAAGATTTACCTTGGTTTGATAAGAGTATTAGAAAGACTTCTCTACTTTGTTATTATATTTACAAGACATTCTAGACAATGACCTGGTGTATCTGATTCGTCTTATCAACTAACTTTTATATTACAGCATCCTTTTTCTTGATCTTTTTCTTCAAGTTATTGAATTTCCTTCACAATTCTGCATATTCCGGGGCCTCGACAGGGTTGACGGCTTTGAATTGCTTAATATATTCCCGCTGTTCTGTGATAACCTTATCATGCTCAGTAAGCAAGCTTTCGTACTTGTCATGATCAAGAAGGAATTTTTCAAATAGTTATTTAGATTTTTTAGTATAAAAGTTAATAAACTATCCTATATCCACTTCTCGCTGTGTGCCACCTTCTTCAATCAGAAGAGAAGAGCAACGGGCCACTTTGTCTTTTCCAGTAGTATCCACAGGGCGTACCATGATGGATTGTCTGATAGAGCTCGGCTCGGTATTCTGCAGATCTTCGTATCCGCGGATTTGTCAATTCAAGACAGTACTAACGCGGCTGCTGTGTCAGGTTCCACAGCTTCGTGTCCAATAACTGCTGTAGAGTTCAAGAATGGGGGTCCACGCGAGGTCGGTTGACCAGTCAGACTAGCCGTCTACCTTTACGCGTAGATAAAAAGAAATAGTAGAAAGAGTGATAATTAAATTATATGATGACTACTCATTCATAAATAGCTGTTCCACGATAGATAGCTAGATATGGTAGCATTTTCAACTAAATTCAACTATGGGAGGGGAAACTATCATACAAGGATTGTGTTGTGGGAAATAGACTCGCCTAGCCACGTGACATACAGGTCATCACACCAGCAGTGCTCACGAAATTCTAGCAGAAATTCAGCAAACTATCCAAAGACAGACAGAGCAGGGCAATCGCACAACGAAACTCATTTTGGCAGGGGACTTCAACCGCCACCACCCGGCGTGGAGCCACCGTGCGGTGCACCACCGCTTCGCAGAACATGCAGATGAACTAATTAATTTCTTTCAAAATCACGAGCTGCAATGGTGCCTGGCCCCAGGCAAGACAACATTCTGGTCCCTGAACAAGCCTGGAACGACATCAGTACTCGACCTCACGCTTACTAACGATATGACACGGCTGATCAAATGCCAACTTTACCACGACCACTATGGATCCGACCATCGGGGCACGTACTCGGAATGGAGTCTCCAACCAGAACAGACCAGGAAACCCCAACCGAGAAGGGCGTACGACCGAGCAGACTGGGCCCAAGTAGGCCAAAGGATAATGGGATCGATTGACCCATGTCTGAGGATCCACTCCAAGCAGGACCTAGACCAAACAGTCGACCATCTAATCCAAACCACAATAACTGCACTAGACCAGCATGTACCGGTACAGGCCCCGTGCCCGTACTCGAAGCGCTGGTTCACTGCAGATCTCAAGGCGCAACAGGTGGATGTCAACCAAGCCTGCCGGAGTTGGCAAGACGGCTGTGCCACTCAAGGACCCAACCACCCAACTACCAAGGCAAAATTGGTAGAAATGCGCGAGAAAAGACGAAAATGGACGAGAACAATTGAAAAAGCAAAGACAAGTCACTGGAAAGAGTTTCTTGACAAAGCAGGTGAAGGCCATCTGTGGAAAGCAGCCACCTATATGCGGCCCCGAGACGCTTACACGAGTATCCCAGCAATCAAAGTAGGCACAGAGGAGGTGACTGACAACCAAAGAAAGGCAGAGACATTCCTTGACTCTTTCTTTCCAAAGATGGCAGAACCCGAAGTGGAAGAAGAAATCAATCCCATGGAAGAACTGCCGTGGGAGCCAATCACTGGAAAGGAGATTTACCGATCACTCCGAGTCGCCAAGGGAACCACGGCCCCTGGCAGAGATGGAATTCCCACGCTTGTATGGAAACACCTGTGGGTGTACCTGGAAGAAATCATTACCACTATCTTCACCAAGTCAGTGGACCTGGGCTACTATCCCAGACAATGGAAGCAGGCCCGGATCGTAGTCCTGCGGAAACCGGGAAAACCAGACTATACAGCACCGGGAGCATATCGACTGATATCACTACTGAACACACTAGGGAAGCTACTGGAAGCTGTTATGGCCCGACGACTCTCCTATTGGGCAGAGAAATTCAAGCTGCTTCCAGACACACAATTTGGAGGCAGACCAGGATGAAACACCAAGCAAGCCCTGCTAATACTTGCTAACGCAGTATACCGAGCTTGGGAACGATCCAGGGTAGTGACACTAATCGCGTTCGACTTAAAAGGCGCGTTTAATGGAGTCCACCAAATCAGTCTTGACGCTCGACTGCGAACCAAATGTATACCATCAAAGGCCCAGCATTGGATCCGCAGCTTTATGGAAGACCGCCAAGCGAGTGTCACATTTGATGACTTTGAAACCGGAAACCTACCTTTGGAGCATGCCGGCCTAGCACAAGGATCCCCACTCTCACCAATTCTGTTTGGATTCTACAATTCAGACCTGGTAGACCAAGCGGTCGATCATAACGGCGGTGCATCGGCTTTTATTGACGACTATTTCCGCTGGCGATCCAACCCAACAGTGGAGGAGAACATCAAGAAGATCCAAGAAGAAGACATTCCCCGAATTGAAGAGTGGGCGCGGCGAACGGGCGCATCCTTCGCTGCTGAAAAGACTGAATTAATCCATCTGACCCGGCGGAAAACGGCCCACGGAAAAGGACAGATTGTCATAAACGGCCAGGTTATCAAACCAGGCGACACCGCCAAACTCCTTGGAGTGACCTTTGATAAGGAGATGCGTTGGAAAGAACATGTACAGAAAGCAGTTAAGCAAGCAACTAAGGTGAACATAGCCCTGAGCGGGCTCAGGAACCTCCGACCTGAGCAAATGCGCCAGCTGTACCAGGCATGCGTCACACCAATTATAGACTACGCATCGACAGTCTGGCACAATCTGCTCCGAGACAAGATACACCTGCGGCTTCTACAGACAGTACAGAGAACAGCTCTTATCCGAATCCTTTCAGCCTTCTGGACAGTATCCACGGCGGCACTTGAAGTTGAGTCCTACATGCTACCAACTCACTTGCGACTCAAGCAACGGGGACAGACAGTAGCTGCTCGCTTTAGCATCCTACCAGCAGATCACCCGGTCTATGGAGTAATCAGCCGAGCAAAGGAACGCAGTACTCATATCGGCACTGGTGCCCGCTTTCCCCTAGCTGAAACACTGCGAACTATGGACCTTAGACGCCTACAAGCCCTAGAAACAATCGATCCAAAGCCACTAGCACCGTGGCGGGTCCAGCCCTTTACAGAAATCGAGATTGAGCCTGATCGAGAGAAAGCGCAAGCAAACGCGCTGGCGAAGCAATCTGCAACAAGTATTACAGTCTTCTCAGACGCCTCAGGAAAAGGGAACCAACTAGGGGCCGCAGCAGTGGCTCTCAACCACAACCGGCATATAACAGGGTCTCGACAAATCAGTATCGGTTCAATGGAGTACTGGTCAGTCTATGCGGCCGAGCTCATGGCAATCTACTATGCAATTGGGCTGGTTTTTCAACTGGCGCGGAACAGCCAAGTTACTATGACCACGACCCAGAGCCCAGCGACAATCCTTAGCGATAGTATGTCTGCACTACAGGTAATTGCAAACTCATGGAACAAGTCGGGTCAACGAATTATCCAAGCTATTCATCAGTCTGCTGAAGAGCTAAAAGCACGAGGAATCCCATTGCGCCTACAATGGGTCCCGGGACATTGTGGTGACCCTGGGAATGAGACGGCGGACCGTCTGGCCAAGATGGCAGTGGGTGCAGAAAAGAAACACCCTTTCCAACATCTTCTATCGCGGGAGAAGGCGCACATCCGCAACAAGATAAAAAGCGAATGGGAACAAGAATGGAGGACCTCTAAGAATGGAGGGCACCTCCGGCGCATGGATCGGGCCCTACCTGCAAGCCGCACGCGCCGGCTGTACGGCTCGCTTCCTCGCAACAGAGCTTACCTGCTCACTCAACTCCGGACCGGCCATTCGTGGCTTGCCACATATGGCAAGCAACGTGGTTTCCGAGACAACGAACAGTGTGAATGTGGAGCAACAGAAACGGTGGTTCATGTGCTGATTGACTGCCCACGGCTGAGAGGGCCACGCCAGGAATTGCGGCGGAAGATTGGAGGGGCGTTTAACAACATTTCAGATATGCTTGGAGGAGCAGGTCAAGGTAAGGAAGGTAAGTTGGGAGATACCACACAGAACCTTAACATCCTAGGGGCGGTACTGGACTTTGCAGAGGCATCGCAGAGATTTCGAAGTCGCGCGCCACGAGGGCGGCAGAACAAAACACCAGGCATCAACCAACACAGGCCTTGACGAGGCTCCAAGTTCGTCAGAAAAGTAATAGTTCATTGTAAATAGATGTACAGATAGAGTACGGATAGTAGCAGTCCCGCATATCGCCCTGAGGCGAGGGGTCGGCGTATGAATTATCATCATCATCAGCTGTAAGACCTTGGTGTCAAAAGATAGTAAAAGGTCGGGAATTCAATGAGTGGGGAGACACCAGTTGTGATGTGCAGAGTTGGCAGTTTCTGGAAAACATCGTAGAATGCCAAGACCATCTCTCTCCTAAAACGGCTCCCAGAATCACTAGATAGGTGGTTAATAGTGAGGGTGGTCGAAAAGAGGGTGCTGACTGTAATGATGAGAGAAGCGCAGAAAGTATTGTAAGCGAGAAGCGAGATGGCTGAAGGCTGGGTCCTTTGGCCTTCTACGTCAGCCAAAGTAACATGAGTCCCTTCTCCCTCCACTCGTCGCCCCAAAGATGATTCACCATGGGTGCCAAAAATCCCAATACCAGGAAATCGCGGGTGAGGAAGCAGTGCTTAAGCGGAAACGGCGACAGCTTCTAAAAGAGATAGGGGATCTGAAAGCGGCCAAAAGAATCCTCTTTAGTATCGACTAAAGCATAATAGTAGCTGTTATATCGCCTCGCCTGTCGCATTCAGCTTCAACTTAGTCTGTATGATTGATTGCGCAGTGAATATAAAATGTGGCCCTTCTTTTTCTTCCCTCTCTGCGCGAATGTGTTCTCTCCTTGTATGTTAAACAATCCGCTCCAAAACTTTCTTCTCCGGTTTAGGGCGGTCGTGTACGACAGCGCGCGTCCCCTTCATGTTAGAAATTACCTATTTTTTGGAACTTGTCTTTGCAGGTATCTAAATTGAGCGCGACTGAAAGAAGAACTAAAGCATGGTCTCTAAACTTTTATCTGTCAACTTTAGATAATCGTTTATTCTTGCTCACCAGGGCACCATAAGCACCTCGGTGCTGACTCCCGTATAACCCTGTGTTTGATGCTCGAGAAATGCGTGGAGGCCTGGCTCAACAAACTTGACTTCGAGAGTGAGAAATAAGCGCACTAGCCGAACAAAAGAATAAGCAGAGCCTGGCGCATTGGGTTGCCTAGAGTAATGAATAACAGGCCATGCCTCGGAGAAAGTAATTCCAACGGAAGCCTAATTGACCTGTTTGCATTGGACCTTCTCGATACTAACATAATCCATTTTAAGTACTCTATGTATATTCTATGTAGTTTAATACCAATCGGCAAAAGAGAATATAAATATGCGCGTGGGTTTTGCCTTGCTGGCTGCCTTCCACACTCTTAAACACAGGAAAACCTAAGTCTAAATCCTCTTTAAAGTTTAGGGACATGAAGACTCTCTGCTCTCTTTCTCTCCTCACACTTACCTCTGCTGCAGTAGCAATAGGGGGCTGGGAAAATTCCTGCGACCTTGACTGGCTTTTGAATGGACATCGTCTCCAGGCTACTTGTCGGCCGAAACCGGGAGAGACAGATTCGCCAATGACCGAGTTGGATCTAAACCTCTGTATCGGTGTAGACAATGAGAGTCAACTAGTTGCACAGGAGAAGTACATGCTTTTTTTACTGGGTTAAGTTAGCTTTGGTGCTAACCTGTTGCATACAGTGGAAATTACCTGGCAAATCCTACGTTAGAGTGTAACGCGTGCGGGATTATGGGATACAGAAAAGGCCCAATGTTCGGACAACTGCCAAAGTTAATGAAATGTATCTGTAGAGAGGAAAAAACTATAATTTGGCTAAGTGAGTTCACCGTGACACCATTTCTTAACCACATTTTCAAGCTTTGTTTAAAAATTTTGACTAATGTGTCGATAGACGACATCGTGGAAAACGACGGGGGCTATCTCACGTGCTACGGGCATAAAGGGAAGCTTATAAGTACCGTACCAGTTCATGAGCTCTCAACTTAACTTTGCCATGGTTAGCTTAGATTAGCTGGAGAGGTCCATGTATTAAAAATTATGGACTTTTATATTGACGAGCGTACTAAAGAGATAGAAATCAAGCTGTGTAACCATGCTTGAGGGGAGTTTATATTCATCTTATGCCTTGGAGGGTTCAGTATGCCGGCGTAGTATGGTATAGCCTCCATGTGTGTATGTACCTATCTTATTTGCCTTGACCAAGAACTTGGACAATATGACTGCGGCCACAACCACGCGTGCTGTAACCACTAGCGGGATTAGCTTCACACAAATGGTTCTAATACTTGGCTCAACTGTAACCTACTGACCTAGACTCTGATAGGCCTAATCCTTTACAATTATAACTCTAACTCTAGGATGTCCATGCATAGTCTTTCCAAAACAGGATTCTTTACTTTCTACCAGATTGTGTGTTCAATGAAGCCTGTTGGTGGGCAAGTATACGAACGACCGTTCTGTTGATGGACTCGTAAACAAGGTTAATGAGGTTCAATCTGCCTATCAGGGACACTAACCTACTAGCGTAGCACGATGTGGGCCGACTGGTTATCCCCGAACTCGAACAACACTCAGCGCCACAAGAGAAAAAAGAAAAAGAAAAACCAATGCACTCAACGGCGTTTGAATGGGTTCCATCCCATAGTGATCCCCTGCTCTTTAAAATCAGATGTTCAGAACAAGGCTCGATCCAAGTGCGGAAGATAATATGAGCATACTGCTTATGGCTGAAATTCTGTGTGCAACTGTTTAATGGTTGGATTTTGACCAACTGGACGGCGACGCGTCTAGTCATAACAGGAACCTAGATGTTCGGAATATTTGACCACTTCTAAATTCAGTCATCTGAATCAAGGCTTCTTAAACCAATCATTATGCTGACATAACTTAATCATCGAAAAAAGCAGGCCGGGGGAAGAGTTGGGTAGGAGGAAGGAAAAAGAATGACAAGGAAGAGGCAACACCAGATTGGTACAGTATGCCCAAAATTAAATGAGTATAATCAGCCCGTTTGTAACTACAGCTTCAAAGTAAACAAGCGAAGGCGGACCGCTTACAAAATGCTTTCCATCTTGTTTAGTGTAGAGGAACATACTAGCTAATACAATGCTGCGGCCAGGGCTTTATCGCAATATGAGGAGCACTGCACCCACTGTTGGCACTTTCTAAAACTAGAAACCAATACAGTCACTAAATGTTCGCCACTGCGACCGCGCACCAGCAAAGCAATGGGGAGGGGATGCGAACAGCGAAAAGTTCAACGTCTGTGGCCAGAGGTCCAACGTGGCATTAGAATAGCTTGGTGCGGCGGATAATTACACGAGTCTGTCTCAGCCGCCGTGGTATCTAAACCACCTGCGCCGCCAACGCCAGCTTTTTCTCACTCGTTCCTGCGCCGCGGGACTCATTATCACCATGAACCGTTATAGGTGCAGAACAATAACAATCTTGGTATTTGTCGCTTACGCTTTGGTTTGGCTGGTATGGTTGCGGAATCGAGGCGACGGGTCGTGGCTTCCCGCCACAACGTACGCCGTTGTGGAGGACTCCCTGCTGGACATTCGGAATGCCACGTTAGGGGTAGGTCTCGCACGGGATCAATACTTGACCCTGCGTTGCTACGAGTGCACCCAGAAACCCAGACTGACATGACCCTTTAGTTTCAGCATATTTTCGCGATCGGTTTCAAGGAGCGCACGGATAAGCACGATGGGATTACTTTGGCGGCCTCGTACACCGGCCTAGAAGTAGACTGGCTCGAAGGCGTTCGACCCGCCGACATATCTCCAAAAGCATATCCGGCTGTACGTTTATACTAAATTAGTCATGTCCTTCTGCACACCCTGACGTTGAGATAGGTATGGACAGAGGAGAAGCACCACGATAAGCCCGCTGAGCTCGGAAGCTGGCGTGCACACATGAATGCTCTGCGGCAGTACGTTAATGAGGTGTATAAGGACACAAACGTGGCGCGTTGTGCTAACTATGGTCTCGTTTATCACTAGTATCGTGGCAAATAAAATAAGCAGCGCTGTCATCATGGAGGACGATTCAGACTGGGACTTGAACATCAAGGCACAAATGGTTGAATTCGCGCGCGGAGCTCGATTGATTCAAGGAACTACTGGTAACCCTTTCTCGCCCTACGGTGATGACTGGGATATGCTGTGGCTGGGTCATTGTGGGATAAATTCTCGAGGTGAGTCGAGATTCTACGTGATACCCGACGACTTGACCGTAACGCCGCGCCACCATCAAAACGAGTTTGTTCGACCCGGGCTCGCCGAGAACCCTGATTTTGAGCGCCATCGTCTAGTTTTCCAAGGTGATAATGCTATCTGTTCATGGGCGTTGGCTTTTAGCTTCGAGGGAGCCCGCAAGGCACTTACCGCCTTGTCCTATGTCAGCATAGACGAGCCTGTCGACTTAGGATATAACTTCCTATGTACTAACACCTTGCACGTCCCATACAAATGTTTGAGTAGTTTTCCGAGTCTGATGGGAACCTGGGTGCAACGGGGTTCCGCTTCGAGAGATTCAGACATCTCAAATGGCAATGATACGTGGCATGAAGCGAGCTCGCGTTCTCTGGTTTATAGCACAATGCTCAACGTTTTGCCCCTTGCGAACAATGTGACGGCGATAAAAGCCCAATGGGATGATGTGCCGGCACCGGAAATTGATCCTACAACGTTTGAGATACCCCGTGGTTATTTGTATGTCCCCAAACCTGGATAGAAATACCTTTTCAGTGGACAGTTTGCTTTGGCCATTAATTTCAGCTCGGAAGGAGAAAACACCAACCCCCTTGGGTCGTCTGCTTCAACATCGAGGGCTAGGTCCTAGGTGATGAATATGCTTCATAATGTACATACTACCCATGTTCTCGTCTACAGTCTTCGGCGTTCAGTATCAAACGGACAATTTCTGCGATGGTTCATGCGACTTGCGCCTAGTTGGGTCCTCTTCCCTTTTCCCGGCGACTGAGTAATAAAAGATTAGCCCCGCCAAAAATAATTGATATTTTAGATGAAGAACGGGATAACCCACCGCGTCTTTGCTAGAATGGTGGCTCGGGTGTTGTTCCTTGTCAAATGTTAAATTGACAACCCTAACAAGTTGGAGGCATTTACACTTTTTGTTGTGCCCGATATAAACTAGATGGTAAGAAGCTCTGTCTTGGAGCTGGCAATTCAATTCATAAAGTTCATTATTTCTCTTGCGATAAAAGTGCTTATAGACCTGAAATGGTCGTCCATCAAGAGGATGTCCAAGATGTGTTGTATGAGGAGGAAAACAATAAGGTATAATATAGTGTTGTCCACAGAATTGAAGAAATTCATAGGTAAGATGGGACTCGTGGCCATCAAAAAGCAATAATCGAACCTCTTTTTTTGCAGAGATACGGTGTTTTGTATGACGGTGGAAGTGTTGAATCTAGTCAAGGCCAATCTTATCTGTAGTATAGTCCTTAGAAGATAGAGCTATTCGATATTCCTCTGGAATATCTGCATCGTACCACCGCTCAAGATGATGTTCTCCTTTGAATATAAAGTATGGGGGAAGAGTAAAACCGTCTGCTGCAATACACTCAATTGCAGAGATTAATTTGCCCATTTCTTTAGTTGGATTTCCCCTTGCAGCTCCTAGAGGCATAGTAGTCACAATCTTTTGAGTCTTTCCTTGTCCTAGTTGGAAACCGGTTTCATCAAAGTTATATATATTTTTGGGGGGAATCTGTTTGATAAATGGCTCTAAGCAGTTGTACTAGTGTTGAAGAACACCTATATCTTCTGCATCAAGACGCTTCTCGTCTTGGATTTTGCTGAATGAGCTTAAACTCCTCCGGGAGGCGTTTAATAAAGCGATAAACCCAGTTCTTGTCCAACTGTACGAGGTAGCCCGTCGGTTGTATTCCGCTGCAGTATTTGGTTGGCACTCTGCTCAATCATTCCGGCCGTAGGTGAACTATATAGATTATCAAGCTGACGAATCCAACGAATCAGCACCTTCTCTTGTGAATCATCAAGGGTCTTTTTAGGGACAGGACGTGTGCTTCGTGTAGCTCGGCCATGAATACGTGCTCGGAGTCGGTGATAAGGAACGCCAAATTGACGCGCTAATGTAGAGATATTTGGTTTACTTTAGCCTCGAGCGGCTTCACAGGCCTTCAAGACACGTGTCTCAATATCAGAATAGGAATCAGGCATGGTGGTGGTATATAGGAGCTCTGAATAGCTTCGTCTTTTGCGTTGAGATGTTGGAATCATTATGAACGTTCAATATATCACAATCCTGAGAAGGGCTCAGCAAATCCTGGAAATCTGCTACACTATTGAAGCTTGCGCGTTAATGTCAAAGATCAATCTAATTGTGGTATACCTTGCACATATTTTAGGTGCGACAGCCAAGTGGAGCAGGACAAGTTCAGCCTAACAATCCAGCCTTCAGAGTCTCTCATATACCTGTGTTCAACTACATCACTGCTCGTTGCACAGCAAAAATGACGAGCTTTCAGTCTTCATGGGTGACTGAGGAGATCGACGTATCCCCTCTAAGCTGATGTAAAAAACATCAACCTCCCCGATAACCTATCAGCCTGGCCAGAGGTATAGGATAACCTTGACCCTTTACTGTGAAGTGCCCTTGTCTGCTGCTCCATATTGTGAAATATATTTGTGGCCATAGTTACTTGTTTCAGCTACGCCTTTCTGCATTATGCGTCTTATGGATTGTACTTGATAACGAAATCATTACTTTCAATTCTGAGCAAAATTTGCTTTATGTCAAAGGCTACCCTTACGTGCCTATTCATTATCTCAACTGTCTAAACAATGCACTTCTTTTACGGCATATGGCTATGGGTTCGGCACAGGTATAAGTTGTCACTTCCTGCACGTTTTTTTAATACGCTAACTTGAAAATTCCAGGCGCAATTCTCTGCTTCCCTCAGACGCCGCTGCCAGTGCTGCAGACGAAACAGGCTCGACTACCTGGGAGACACGGGGATACAAAAAGAGCACCACAAGGCTACCAGCTGTTCCAATTGAACGGGGCCAGCCTTTCTATCCAGCGACTCAAACGAGAATAACAGCCGGGCCTCTTCGGTGCCAGCGTTGCAACGGTCGTCGTTCCTCGGCGTACAACTACGACCATAATCGAGACCCAGTGACATATCCCTCTATGGGTATCTGCTCCCGATTATGGACAGGCTGTGCAGCTGCGAAAGCTGAAGCGCGTCTGCACAACGGTCTACAGCAGATTTACGAACTACCGGCTAGTAGGATGATATAAGAAACTAACTAATAGTGCACCTACCTAACACACTTTTTCATGTCTATATTCTCCATTTTTCTTCGCCGTAAATGAATAAAACCACAAATGGAGCCGCTATAGAAAATGAGGAGACGCTGGGACAAAGGTGATATGAGGATGAGAAGCTATCTGGTTCAACTTGGTGTAGGATTGTTTGCAAGTCAAGAAGTGGTAAACAATGTCGTATGTGAATGGGTAAGGCACTAAACAGAAGGGTACGGGACGCCACAATTTGAGATAAGTTTTCCTGAAGGGCCTAGCGAATCGGGTAATCATGGCAGCTTAATGGATGGATCAGAGTTCATTTCTTGCGGAGATGGTCCCGTGCATCAGCTAGGCGCTATCCACCAATATTGTAGCGATAGAATTATTGGCTCTCGCATTGTGATACACCTGTAAACCTATGTTTCTGGACTCTACGTTCTTCGATTCGCTCTAAACATGGAAGCTATTAATAAAGAGGCTAGGCCTTGCTTACATCACAAAGTAGTAGTCTTTATGGGTAACCTAATCAAAAAATGTGTTGTATAGTACCCAGACACTGACTTTTGCAATGCATAGAAAGGGAAATCTAGACACACTTAGACAGCGCCCAGCATGTAATGAACACCGAGGAGGGCATAGCTCAAAAGCCCTGGCGCAGATAGGCGGCTTGGGCAAGGAAAAAGATCAGATTGAACGCACACAAACGATAGGAGAGGGCTGATAGAGCCCCTAGGGGCCATTTAGAGGCAGTGGCATAGGCCGCTGCCTAGACACAAATGTCTGCCATAGCCAAAAACTCATGGAATCAAACTTGATAATCATAATAATAGAAATCATATTCGCGCTTGAAGTGGTCGATCAGATGCCTTCTCGCCAAATCCAAAAATAGAGTTAGATACCTATTACTATTGGTCAGTTGCACAATGCTCGCCCAATCACTTTTATCATTTGGGAAATTGCTGCGAATGGCCATGAGTTCCTTATGCAAGTGATAGTGCCCGTGGAAGAGACGTTCCCAGGTAATTTCTTCCAAAGCAGGGAGTTTGCTCAAGAGCAGAAAAGGGAGAAATCCGGCTGATTTCAACAGATGGATCCATTTGATGGAAGATAGCTCGACATCTAGGTCCCAGCAAATACCCCCCGAGTTCACACTAATAACTTCCAGGCCTGCTCCAATATCTCGAAGAATATCGCTCAACTTGTCGCCCAACTCGCCCTCTGAAAGCATTACTTCCAAGGTCTTTAGAGATACTGGTTTCCCATGGAAAATTAAGTTACCAAGGTGGAAGCTAGAAATGGCCAGTTTGGAAAGTCTCGGTAGCCTCGAAAAGTCCACGAGAACAGCGCAGTCCCATGCGTCTTTCCCATTGTCATAAAAGCAATAATCAAAACCAATGTGCAGATCCAGGAGAGCAGGCATGGCGGGCACTACTAGAGCACCACTTGAAAGATCCTGTATATCAAGTGTCTTCAGCGACTGGAATGACGGCAAGAGTGGCCAGGAACCAGGAATAGTGTTAAAAAGAAACCTTTCTCGAAGGGCTGGCTGCTCAATAAGCTGCTGCTTTAAACTATCTGAGCTCTCATCGTTTCTGCTGCCATCGAGACTAATGGTTATCGTTGGTATTGATAGACGCATAACAATGAAGAGGAGACCCAAGACACCTTACCAGCACCGCTGCACATTGGGGAATCGACCCAGCAAGTTTAGCATGCAAGGCTCCACAGCTCGGTAGTAAAAGATACGTATCTCTTGAACAAATGATAGCAACTCGCCTAAGAGCTGGAAAATCCTTGTTGCTGGTAGGGGCCTTCCGTTCAGGGACTCGGGGAAGTTGTACGGTGCATAATAGATTTCGATTCGTCGAAAGAGGATCCTGGCAGCATTGTGCCGTATACCCTTTGAGGTATTGAATAATGCCCACAAATTGTGGTTCTTTAGCTATTATGGCATATCAGTATATTATGATGTCTGCGAACATGGGTGGCTAACATTCTGAAATATCATCAGTAGTAATTCAGGAGGCAGGCCCAACAACATTTTCAGGCAAAAGGGGTTTCCGTTCGGCCGCCAAGGAACGGGAGGGTGATAGTTGACAGTTCGTCAGATCTTTCGCATATATTATATCCAGACCAAAACACCATTTCAACCATAGTCGCGTAAAATTCTCCTCAGTTGCATAGATACAATAATTATTCGCTGAAGCAATACATGCCAAAAATAGCTGGAAGCCAACTTTGAGGCAGTTGCGCTCCCCGATCCACCTATCAGTCTCAAAATTTGTACACAGTACAACTGTTCAGCTATCCACGATACTATAGTTACTGGAGTAAGATTATCAAACCAGACTAAATAGGCCTATCCACTACATTTACATGCTAGTCCGGCATGATGTGGGTCAACTGATTATTCTATATGAACAAATGAAAACAAACCTATTCAGCGCCTGTTTGAATGGGGTTCCGCTCCTAGTGTTCCACTACAAAAAGTGAAAGTGGAGTTATCCTAAATAGGATTTTCTAACTGAAGCTAAATCCTAGCGCGTAAGTAATATGGGCCCACTGTCTATGGCTTCTGCCTTCAAGCAACTGTTCAACATTTGGGTGTTCAACCTTTTGGATATCGCTAAGGTCGAGACTAATCTACCAACAACCAGGTGTTATGTAGATTTTAGAATATTTGACTATTATATTTACTAAAAAGTTGTGCTCAACGTTTCAAAGCCCGGCCATCCTGTCGGCACAGCCTAACAAGGGAGGACAGCGGGAAAAGCCAACAATAGGAAAGGAAGAAAAATTTACTAAAGAAAACACTGGATGGACGTATGTGTCTCAAAGGCTGAATGAGTACATTTGGCTGTCAGAAACTTCAATTTTAAATTGAGTAAATTAGATTCCCAGTTGAAAAAACAACCGAGAGGTGATCTTGGGGAACTTGTATCGAGTGTTTAACAAGTTGCACCGTACCGACTCAAAAGATACTATGCTATGACCTCAATACCGAGGCAAGGCCCGCTTAATCTGATCGGCAAACTATATTGTTGAAAAACTTTTAGAATCCATTTCTAGATGCCTCCGACTATACTGATTAAATGAAATATGATGAAATATGATCATGCCGGGGAGACTCATTCAGCATGATCTTCCCTGGGCTGGCACAATGAAGACAGCAGCTCTTGTTTCGTGTCCATCCGTTATGTGTTGAACACTCCCTTCCCCCGCCAATAATTGAGGGGTGGTTATTGTAGGTGAGCTATTTCATTGGTAAGTACCCAATATTTCATAAACAGAACACCTAGTGAGTCCGGAGGGCGAACGTCCTCCCTCGTTGGCTCTCCGGGTTGCACAACTATATTAGTGAACATGCCAGTACTTACAGACAAAATTTCTTACAGACAATAAGATCACCGATAAAGTCTTTAGCAAACTGGCCTTCACTAGTAATGTGATTGTTTATCTTTTAGACAAACTTCCAGGTCCTCAATATAAAAAAAAAGTTTTATTGAGGTGGCATCGTGGCACTTCTAGATTGAGGGCTGGTACAAATGTAGACTGCAAGCGTGTTATGGAATACATATACTATTTACTTAATGTGACGAACCAAGCAATAACTAGATATAAGAAATGAAAAGAGAAATGATAAGACAGATATCATAGTATTGGTGCTCTTAATTAAAATATCAACTCTGAGGAAGAAAAGGAAGATCATGAAGTAGAGAATCAAGCAGATATTTGTATCTGCCTGGTCTTTGTTTCAGACTTCCTTTGTTTCACTAAGAACTCCAGAGTTGTGTGACTATCTACCATGTTCTATCATATTCCATAGCTTCCAACAAAGCCCTGCTTCACAAAGAGCCTATTGATCGATAGATCGATCAATAGCCGTGTGACGGCTTGGCTACCAAGCCTGGCCTAAGTCGTCACACTTAATATAAGATGCGCTAAAGCTATGCTCTGTCACTAAGTTAGGCATCCCGTCCTTAAGTCATTCTTTTTAATAGGTTGCTCAATAAATTATTCATGGTACATAATACCAAGTCAAAAAGCCTTGACTACTTTTATAACCCACTTTCCCACCTCCTAAAGGGCTAAATAACCAGAAACATATCACTTGCCCTTGTGCCTTTGACATTGTAACTCTAGTATCTCCTTCATGCATTTTGATGACCTGTCGTGAATGGAGCTTATCCTTCTCATACACAATGTGGAGCGGTACACAAATTCCTGATACGTCCCATTGAGCACGTGTTTCGGAGCTGGTCTAATTGCCGTGTCCCAGAGGGTGATGGTCCGATTGGTACTGACCATATATCTATACTGAGCGTTATGAGGCCAGTTCTGGTTGATGTGATATTCGCTTTCCCTGGGAAGCTTGCCATCCAGTAGGCACTCAAAAATGATATCCTTCCGAGTATATAGTCATATATAGACTACAATAAAGCGTCCATCATCTAGGTGGCGGATATAAGATACTTTCGCGTACCCTCTTCCCTCTTGACCCAGGTTTACTTCAACCGTTTCTCCCAGTTGGAGCGTCCATGCCTCAAGGGGTGCGGACCGCGCTCGAGACAGCTGGTCCCAAGGCTTTCCCCCATCTATCGGTCTAGGCTGCAGATTATTCACCCCATTATTCTTGATAGAGTAGATATCTTCTGCAAGGGGAGCACTGCACAAGACTCTGTCGCAAATTTCCGATTCCTTAGGGGTAATAGTGTTATAATATCATGTGGTGTCGTTGCAATAGGCACCTTTTCCTGAATAATGACGGTGCACCTTTTGAAATCAGTTCTTTTGGACTGCCAGTTTACTGGTCCTAAAATAATTGCGCGACCACTTTACCCCCTAATGACTCGGTTAGCACCGTCTTTAGCAATTAGTAAAGGAATACACCACATAGAAACCGGAGATTAAAGAAAGATTGTCCAGGTCTACCTTTTTCTGAATCCTAAATCTTGAACGCGGTTGCTTGTTTGAAACCTTGGTTTTGCCTTCATTCAAAGCTTTGGTGTATGGAAAGCCTTTGGGCACCGGTCGGTCTTTTTAGTAAGGCGAAGAACTGAGCAATTTTCGAATGTATTGATTGACATCATGTATTCAGAATACTTCCTAATCTCTCTTCTTGTTACCTTAAATCCGTAATACAAAGAAACTTGCCTTCGCTTCCAGGAAGCCCACTAACTTTGATGTGTGTATAATTGTTTGTGCGGAAAATTAATTCTTTGCGCCATTTTATTCTCAATTTTGTGGTCGGAGTTATGCTCGAAGGGGTCCGTAATATCGCGAATGTCTATCTTCCCTAAAGAAATGTCCATGGTGTCTCAATAATCAGTGTAGCGAAATACAAAACACTGTATTAGGCTTTGTTTACCATGAATAGTCTGTCCTATATAATAGAACTTATCTTATTAAATGGAAATTAAGGAGATACTGTATGAAATCCTTTAGTACGTCGCTTAGGACGTTTATATTCAGGTGGACTTTATTTAACTATAGAATCCAAGACACAGAACAACAAGCTTTAGGATTGAGTTCTCAGACTTACAAAATTAGTTCAACTTATCAGTTATTATCATAAGTTGAGTGGTAGAGCCTGAGTCTAGTTCTTGTTCAGCAGAAAGAGAACAATTGTTCGAGGACTAGAGATTTCGTGTCGCCAATACAGATAGTTCCATCGCTATTTCGTCTCATCTAAATCACGGATAGATCACTTTTGTGAACAATGATCATCTTGTCCATCCTCTCTGGTATCTGTCTTAATAAGTCTTGTGATGTTTGACATTCGCACCAATATTACAATCAGCTGTATCATGTGGTGGAGTTCGAATGGCTTATTTCTATTTATCAAGTACTTACTGCAAGATACATACGAATGGAAAATTATATGTAGTCTTCCCATGAGTGACTTACTCATACCACAGGATACTGCTCAAGCCTATCTATTGTCCGGGTTGTGGCACCAGCCCAACCTGCAGAGAAGCCACTTCTTTCAGCAATTCCCCAGTCCTGAAGTCTCTCTTCACGATTACAACATTCGATGTCTCCTGGTTGGCTACAGCAACATAATCCCCTTTCTTATTAATCGCCAGCGTTCAAGGCATAATCCCGCCCGAGGGAAAGAGTGACTGCTCTTGGATGACCATTCTATTTGAGGCAAGTTTCAGCGTCACTAGAGAATCCTTTCCATCAAATATGCCATCTTTCCTTACGGAAATATGTAGGCTGTGGTTATTTGCCTGGACGCTAGATAGTATAGCTGTATTTGTAGGGAGCTTATAACCAGGATAAGGGACGAAACAGCTTAACTCCTTGAACTTCGGGCAACTTCCTTCTACATACGACACTTTAAATGAACACAAATGGTCGCCCAACTCTTCTACTGTGTACAACGTGGTATTTCCTTCTCAGGTATCCTTCGCGGAGTCTATGAACACTCCAAATCGCGGCCCGCTTCCTTCTTTATAAGCGATCGGGCCACACGCATTCAGTTTACCTGACTCTTTGTCTATCAAAAATACATGAACCAAGTCCGCTCCTAAATCGGGTGAAACGAGGAACGACCCCGTCGGGTCGAGAAGGACTTGATGCGGGCGCGACTGATCCTGGGGGGCCTGGCTAGGATTGTCGAGAGTGAAGTTCAACACCTCGTAGGGCCTCACTTCTTGCTTATCCCCGAATGGGATTTCCCATGTGGAAATTGAGGTGTCACCACTATATACCTAGTCAGTATTACACTAAACATCACCAGTATGGTGCAAACAAAAGGAAAGCAACGTACTAATGCGTAATAGCTAAGTAATTTTTACTATTCTCCCCAGGATAGATGATGCTATTGACACTACCATTGGGAGCGGCAACTTTCACCAGCTCTTTCAAGTCCCCATCATTTCCAATCTCTAACGACGTCAAAGTCCCCGACGACGACTCGTCAGAGCACCATAGGAGTCCATGTTCAAGGTTAACTGTGAGCCAGCTCGGGGCTTTACCGCATGTCTGCAGCGCTTGAGTTTGCTTGAAAGAAACTTTATCACCTTCGCCCTCAAGCGAGAGTCTGTAGACGTTGCCGTCATAATGAGTTGCGTAGAGTGTCGCAGTGATTGAGAAAGTGGGTAGTGCTAGGGAGAACATCAACAAGTTTCGCAGAGCCATTCCAGATTGTGTGGTTCAGATCAATAGTTTTAACTAATTTAAGTAGAATAGTTGTTTAGTATACTATACTAAAGAAGATAGATTGTATTTGTCACATGCAAGGCAATTTATAGGGCAAGTATAGGAAGGACAGCTTTGTTGATGACCAGATATTATGAATAGCACGGGATAGGAAGGGAGATAAATACTCCTCTACTTAGCTTACGAATCGCGGCGACAGGTGTCCAACACCACACATCACTTTCTCAGTATTTACATTTTGACCTTTGTTCCTGGCTACACTTTTGGGCGATGATGGATCTGCCCTGACGACGGGACAATTGGAAGAGATTATAGCTCCTCATGTTGCTATAGAAAAGACCGGCCCTGTGTTATCAGTTGTCACCGATTTCTTCTTCTCTGCTGCCTTGTGGTTTCAATCCTCCCACCAACTTCTATCCGGCTACTCTCCGTGGCCAGTGAGTAGATCTATTGTCCCCCAGCTACATATTTTATTTATGGCAATTATATAGGTGTTCCATTTGCAGGGCTGACATGCCACACTTATAAAAGAGATATAAAATGTATCAAAGGTTCTTGAGTTCATGAGAACTATGTTACTTCAGCTCGATTTCAATAAAGTGGAAGCTCATGCACAGGTATGTGTATACCTTTATCATAATTAGTAATACAGCTGGTACTGCGTTCTTTTCAGTCTGTTGTAATCAAAAAGAAAGCCTCACTCGTGATTCTTGGCAAGAAATGCTACGAATGTTATCAACTATATAGTACCAGAGTCGATTGGAGCGTCTGCCTCACCCTCCATAATGTGTAGCCAATATTGCACATTCGATGCGGTCGGACACGAAACCTTTTTCGAGGCACCCTGTGGAACCTCTTGATGAAATCATGAATCATCGGTGGATCGGGATGCCAAGTACCGAATGACACATACGTAATAGATGTTACGTACAAAGCAACTAATACCAGCTACTTTTCTCTTTAAGACCTAGTCAGCCTGTGGGAAATTTACTGTGTATAATAAATGGTGGGCCATTTCCCAAACAAAAGCTAATCTTACTCCAACAAAAAACTATTAAAATGTCAGTCTCACAAATTATCCCTGATCCTGCGCCTTATGACCGAAGGTGAGTCCTTGTCATCTTGTACCAAACAAACTTACAGCAAATAACCTGAAACCGCCTCAGCCGACCGCTCACAGTACCCTCTGTGATCTACCAACACAAGCTTCCTAACTGTCCGGGTAAATCCCACGTCGGCCTTATCATAGACTTTCCCCCAAACGCTGCTACTCCTCCCCATCGCCATGCTGGGGCCTCTGTCTCGGCTTACGTGCTGAAAGGCATCATCATCAATAAGATGAACGACGAGCCAACTCGCGTCATCGAAGCTGGAGGGACCTTCTTCGAAGCCCCGGGATGCCACCACAAAGTTAGTGACAACTATAGCGCCTCGGAACCGGCTCAGCTGCTGGTGGCAATGGTAGTGGACACGGAGGTGCTTGAGAAAGGCGGTGCGGCAGCGTTGACTGTATTCGATGAGGAGTATAGAGATATTTTTGGCTAGCAGTGGTCCCAAGAATAGTCATATTCATTCCTATGAATAAGCATATGAAAAATAATATTCTTAATTGGCTTAGTTCCCCAGCAGAACTCAACTCTGGGTGTCTACCAACAATGTGTGAGTTGCGTGGCTTGTGCGATTCATGATCTCGAGGCTCATATAATCCATCTCGAATCTCTCAATAAAACCTTGTCTTTTCTAGTGCAAGAACGCCTTGCATATACCTGCCATTCGGTGTACCTCCGACTACGCACTGATCTTAACGCCAACTCGGACCAACAAAAACGTTGCGAACGCCTTAATCAGGAAGGCAGAGGTGTTCTTTGCTGGAAGATATCGACTTAGTTTCAGTTGGTTGACTGATGAGGCATTTAGGGGTCTTTAGGAGACATGGATACTCTATTAATTTCTATTTATTCAGACATCCATATGGTACAGTACGCCATGATAACCAACGTGGCTATTAACTATAATGTTCGAACTTTAGCCTGCAATAAATGGACGATCTGTACAGTACAGTATATGCTATCGCTCTTATACTGATAGACCTGCGAGCCTGAAATGTCCTCTAGCACTTTGCCCTTTTGCACCAACCTTGCCAGCAGACCACCCAGGGAAGGATACAAATACTGTACTTAATCACGGGCATATTATTATGACCGACAGTGTCGTCGAAGGAAGACCTTTTAACTCAGCGAAGAAAACTCTTCGATGTGATCTAGATCCAGTGAGGTGGCAAAGACACAGTGCCAATACAACCAACCAACCAACCAATTCTGCACAGGGTTTCTGGCATCTCTACTCCAAGCCGAAAATCCTAGGTTCTAGTACAGGCAAGTGCAATACCAGCTTCACCGCCTCACACTCTTTTCTTTATTCTGGACCCCACTGCCAAGACTCTAATTTTAGAAATGGGTGCATCTAAATGAACCTGGATACATCACATCATATGCCCTCTTCGGTGACAATTAAGCCTCAATTGATCGCCCCTGCAAGGGAGGCAAAAACTTAAACACTACATAGGATACATGTCCCACATTCTTCTCAAAAATATGGTAATGATTGGTATTCAACCCTTAAGCCTATGGTTAAGTGCCGATCTCTCGGCCTATCAGAAACCTTGTAATGAAGACAATCACTGGAGCTAAACTTGATATGAAGCCATAAGCTTGAAGTATACTCCATGGTATACAATATGCCTATATTTATACCTCTTCAATTTCAATGTTTGCATGTCGAAAATGACCTTTTGCACTTTCTCCTCTAGACCCCACAACATCCAAGCTCCATTCAAGGAAATCTTTGAAATCTTGACCCGTATGTTTCTGCCAATCTCTTCTCACAAACGCTTTAAGCTCTGCAAAGAATTCTTCGATCGGGTTAAGATCAGGAGAATATGGTGGTAAGTACAACAACTTCACACCGGCATTTGTGCATAGCTCCGTTATGCGGTCAGTATGGTGAAAAGATGCGTTATCCATAATAAGAACAGACTTCAGGTCTGGCCATCTATTACAATGGTGAAGAAGCTGCTCAACAAAATCTTCAAACATGTTAGCATCAGTTGATCCTTGGAAGACTCGCGACATCAAAATTCCATCTTGACAGTATGCCGGGAGAATCTGGTATCGCTGACCCCGCTGGAAACGGGAAACCTGGACAGGTGTCACACCGCGGGGAGACCAGCCTGTCCGCCTGAAGCCAGCTCGCTTGTCACAGCCTGATTCATCAATATAAACTAGGTGATACGAGCGAAACTCTGACAGTTGGTGCAAATAGTAATCTCTCAGATCCGCATTTCTCTCTTGTGCTATCCGTCGAGCTGCTTTTTTTGTCCAACCGTGCGATCGAAGAGCGCGACTGACAGTATATGTAGATACAAGCACATCAAATTTATTGTATAAAAATTCTGCCATCTCATCTAGGTATAGATCCAGCTTCTCTAGCAAGTGATTGCATAATGCTTCAAGCATGATAGGCGTGATCATACGAGGGCGGCCGCCAGGGATTGGGGGTGCTCTAACGTCACCAAATATCCAGAGGTTGGTACTGATAGTTATGATCGAACGTTTGCTACAGCCAGCTGCTTTCGCCATCTGAGAAGCAGAGAGCGATTTGCTGCTGATCATATCACGGATCATCACTAGCTGGGAGGGTGCAAGTCGCGGCGCCATGATGGTCGTGTCGCGCTGTTAATCAAGTTGATGAGGTGGCCAGGAACAGGTAGCGATAGGTCTGGGTCGGCTCGGGCCGAGAGTCCAACCGACTCTACAAGCACAATTAGTCATATTGGACTCGATGATTGGACTTTCGGCCACAGCATCGCGCGTAGGCCATTAACTCCCCCCGCTTTACCTCTCCAGAAAAGACCAACCGATACTTTCAACCCGATCTCTTATGCCTAGCTTGAAACATGGGCGTATTGTAATGGACTTTCGTTTTGGCCATACAGAGTGATTCAAAATCAGGTTCACCACCCTGTTCTCCTTGATCCTTTCTTGAACCCTTTTGAATAGCATTGTTCTATTTATGGTTAGTAACAGTTTGACCCCTGCTCCTGGCAGTAACTAGATACGGTAATTAACAATACCATAAACATAGCTCTAGTATCCTACTTGTATGGCTTGGAAGAATCATAGGCAAACAAATTAAATATTACTAGAGGCGTCGGGCCAGCCTGGGATCTCTGCTTCTCATCTTCTATTAACCAAGAAACTACCTATCATAAAGTACAGCTCTGACTGTTAAAGGTCCTGCTGAGTCAAGTACTTGCGATGGAAGCTTTTCAATTTAAAGGTGAAATACTAAGATCCAGGAGTGATCTTCATATTTTAACTGACATTCCGCGCATTCTGGGCTTAGATTATCTTGCTATAAGCCGACTTGCCTTTGAGTGGGCAGAGAGCTATGACAAGAAGGTTAGCTATTGATCTGCCAGCGGCACATGATAACGCTTACCTGGGACAGGACTGGAATAGACTTCGTAACATTCTAGCACCGAACATAGCGGTATAATGCATCTGCTAGGTCTCTATGTGCATGTTCCTACAACTGATTTTCTATTAATAGGTGGACTACAGTATGATGGGATACCGATGTTTTCCGCACATGGAGTCCGAGGAATTCATTTCTATGATGAGCTCTCCTGATCTCCTAGGAGACCCACTCATCCATACTCAACACCTTCTTGGTAGTACTGGATACGAGCGGGTGTCTGAGACTGAGATCGTTGCCGTCCATCAGATACGTGCTGCTCACCAGCGCTATGCGAACCTTGATCTCACTAGCGTCGCTCATCGGAGCCACGGCCATGGCATCGTGAAACATTGGTATAAGAAGACTGACGGATACTGGAAGCTTGCTGGAGTTCGCCCTGAGATGTACTGGACTGAGCATGACTTTGACAAGATCTTCCCCCAACTATCAGCGGTGAATTGACCAGCGTGTGATATTTGCTTAGATACTGTGGCTTTTTCTGCTATGCTAAAGGAGTGTTTTCCTAGGCCCCTTTCCCGCTATCTGCTAATCAGAAAAAAGGTATCTGCTTAACGCATAGTCTCCTCCTTTAACATTTATTATGGTTCGATATTGGCTTCATTGGTTTATTCTCTTTAGTTCTTTCCCAGATCCTGTTCTAGATGGCACTTTCCCATTTATAGTTAGTAGCACCTTCACCATTTCCCATGGCAGATTTAGATACGAGAATAAAAATTGGCATAAAATATTCTCCACTGTGATGGCCTCAATGAAGAAGAATGACTCTAATTTGTAGGTTCGTACTAGAAAACTAAGCTGAAGAAGGAAAAGAGAAGACAATTAGATCGCCACTAGTAGAGTGATAATATGCATAGTAGAGCGTTGTGGGACAAACAATACAAACAATATAAATAGAGCAAACAGGGGTCAGGACATAGAGGCTGATCGTTACATCACCCCCCCTTCAAAAGATGACTGCCCACAGTCATGTCGATGGTTTACTATCGTCTGGATGGTCTACCATGAACTCGTCATTTTCCGCTGCTCGTAGCCAATCTGGTAGTCTCACGGGGGGGCCAGGGAGGTTGGGATATTGCGCATGAAAGTCCTGTACAAGCATAGGAGAGTTCTTGAAATTACCTGCTAGATATCAAGCATCATCATCATCATGTTCAACCTATTTAACATGATATTGGAGCTTCTGATAGTGTAGATGGTAGGCTAGTATTAACTCAACTTCCTATTCCTCTTGTCCATCAATCTCTATCGGGGGTTGGGAATCCGCGATCTGGCCCGTCAGAGGCTCTGTTTTTGATGCACGCCGCAGCTTTTCTGAGGCGAATATGGGATGGACTTTTATAGATGATGGGAGATCTAGCTTGTATAAACTCTCTATCTTCTCAAGAATCCTAAATGGTCCAGCCGCTTGATTACTCAACTTCCTGCTTGGACGACCAAGGTTCCAATCCTTTGTTGTCACCATGACCATGTCCCCAACATCAAAATTAGTCTCCCTGTGGTGATGATCTGCTTGGTTTTTTTGCTGTTGCTGCGCGTGGCCTATTCGGTTTCGGGTGAAGTTCTAGATCTCTTCTATTCGTTCAGCTAACTTCTGCGCCTGTCGTCCTTCTATTTGTAGCTGCTGGGGGTTTCTTGCAGCCTGCCAGTCAAATGACATCCGCGGCTCATAGCCACGCTCCACGAAGAAGGGGGAGACGCCAGTTGATTCGTGGGCCATGGATGCAGCAGCAAAGTCCATTATTGGGAGGAGATCTGGCCAATTGTCTTGATAGTAGCCCACGAATGGACGTAGTCGCTGAGCCATGTACTGATTGATGACTTCCGTCCCGCCATTGGTTTGGGGATGATGATCTGATGATAACCTGATTTTCACTTGAAGAATTTGACATAGTTCTCCCCAGAACTTAGAGATAAATTGACCTCCTTGATCTGATACAATACTGTCAGGTAGGCCCACCCAGGGGTAGATATAGCGCAGAAAAAGGCCAGCCATTTTTTTAGCAGTGGTTGTCTTAAAACAGGGGATTGATACCCCTTATTTACTCAAGCGATCAACTACTACGAAGACATTGTCATAGCCATTTTTCGCCTTTGGGAATGATCGGAAGTCCATGCCAATATGTTGCCACGGATGGTCTGGAACAGAAAGAGGCTGTAGTAGTCCCAGAGGGAGGTCTCACCATGTTTTTGTATGTTTATATATTATATAGTTGTTAACATATCACTCCACATCCTTTCTTCATGAGGGCTAGTAGTAACAGTCTTTGATTAACCACTTGGTTTTCTCCTTTCCTGGGTGTGTAGTGGAGGATTGTCTATGTATCTCATCTAGTAGTCGTGCACGCAGGTCCTCATAGTCAGGGACTACTAATCATCCTTGATAGAGAAGACGACTGTCAGATAAGGTTTAATCACTATTATCTTGTTGGGCTCTCTTTCTCTACTCCTCAAGCTCTGAGGATTCACAATTCAATTATAAAAATTAATCTATCAAATCAAGAGTCCCCGTAATTGGTGAGACTTTAATGGCTAGATGCTCTGGAAGGACACCATGTTCTAACTATTCTCTTCTCAGTAGAGTCTGATAACGATGATCCTTGGCAGGAGAGATATCCTTTTAAAAGAGTGTATCAACAAGTGTATTCTGCTTCCCCGGACGATAGCGGATTAGGAAGTAGAATTAGGAGAGGAACTTAGCCTATCAAGCTTGTCTAGTATTTAATTTCTTTATTATTATAAAATATTCCAACACATGGTGATTAGTTAGAATATCAAAATATTCTTTTTATTAAAGTCCTTTTAACTCTGCACGCCACTCTTCTAGGGAACATATAATGGCTAGTATCTCCTTGTCATGGATGTCGTAGTTAACTTCTGCTGGGGTCATAATCTTTGAAAAAAAGGTAATAGAATATTAGAATTGATTATCTAATTATTTCTACTGGAGCACTCCTGCCACAACTCCATCGCTAGCATCTGTTTCCAATTATATGGGCAGAGTAGAATCATAATGCATCAAGACTAGTGCTGATGTCAGGGATCTCTTCAGATCTTCGAAAGCATGAATACAAGCTTTGTCTCAAATAAAAGATACACTTGCTCTAGTGAGATGATTGAGAGGTTTTACTAGACAACTGTATTGCTTGATAAAACGTCGGTAGAAATTGCAAAAGCCCAGAAATAATTGTATTTCTTTAACAGTGGTGGGGGCTTCCTAATTATAGATGACCGCTATCTTTGCTGGATCTACCTCCACGTCATTGGTAGAGATAATGAAGCCAAGGTACTTTGTTTTGGTGACATGGAATTCGCATTTTTTGATCGCAGCTTGAAGCCCTGCCTCCCAGAGTCTCTGAAGGACTAGCTTGACATGCTCTTGATGCTCAAGTTCATTATCACTGTAGATAAGGAGATCATCAATAAACGCTGTCATGAAACAGTCCAAATACCCTAGGAAAATGTCGTTAATAAGTTGTTGGAAAGTCACTGGGCCGTTCGTCAGGCCGAAAGGCATGACCTGGTATTTAAATATACCATACCATGTGCGAAATGTTGTTAGTTCCTCTGATTCTGGAGACATCCAGATTCGATGAAAACCTTGCTGTATATTTAGCTTGGTAAAGATCTTTGCATGACTTAGTCAATCCATAATCTCATCTATAAGAGAAAGAGGATATCAGTCTTTCTTTGTTATTATATTTAGTTTCCGGTAGTCGACACAAAATCACAGGCCTCCACCCGGTTTTTTGGCCATTAGGATTGGGGATGCAAATAATATATTATTTAAAATAATAAACCTCTTTCTAAGATTATTAATAATATAGCTCCAAGCTGCCTCTAACTCTTCTATATTTATTTTATAGAGTGGACTGTAGCCTAGAGTGAGCTTGTCTTCCAACTTGATCCAGTGGTCACAATCACGACGAGGGGGAAGGGTATCTGATTTCAGTTTTAAAAAAACATCAACATACTTATGATAGAGTTTGGGAAGATGTTTTTGAATTTCTTCAAACTCTAGTTCCTCTTCCTCACTATGTTTCTCTGTAATAATTTTATCAATCTGATGAATTGAAGTGATAAAGATTTCACTAGTACCACTTTTTAAATATCTAGTGAATCCAGTACTTCTAATCATGGCAATATCAATCTGGTGTGTAATACTCTGCGAGACGTTCTTCGACGGGGGGGACTCAAAGGTCTTAACTGGGGGCGTAGGTCCCTTATCCACCAAAGCATGTTCTATTCTAATAATCACATCCCGGTGATCCTGCGCGTATGTTCTCGGGGGCGAATAGCACTTTGTAGGCTTTCTGTCTTCTTGTTCTATAAGATGGTCCCGCCTTTTCATGTCTTTCTGATGTTCAGGGTTGATGGGAGGCCGCTTGAGAATTGCTCGGGGCAAGACCAGGAGATTTTTTACTGCCACCCAGTCCTTTAAAGGCTGTTCCTCTGGCCAGATGAGTCGTTGATCTGCATAGTCTGCCAGAATATAATACTTGACTAATTATTTCTTTCCTAGAATAATGTCGTGATGGCCTAAATCTAGTAGTAGGAAAGGGACATTTTACTAATATCACCCATCAATAATCAAAGTGAGGACCAGGGCATGCGTCATAGGCGTTGACGGCTTATTATTAAATCCTGTCATGAGGATGCTGCTACCTAATGGGATTATTGGGGTTTGGAAATGCTTTGCTAAGAGAATAGCCGTGTGGATATTCATGAAAGATAGACCGTTGGCTCTAGTATCAATTAGTGTTTTTATAAAAAAAACAAATCCATCCTTTGCTACCTAAGTCTGAATAGTAAAACTATCTTCAGGTTGTCCAAGTAGTTCTTGAAGATTTAATATACTCTAATTAATAACTATCTTATCTAGAATAGAGACTTCTTCTAAACTTAATTTTTTTTTGGGCTTCCTTCCTTCTCAGTTGCTTCAAGGGTTTTGATTAGCTTTTCCAAGGCCTTTAATTAAGTTAGAGTCTTCCGAGGACAATTTTTTGAGAGATGACCTGGTTTAAAATAATTAAAACACTTTCCTTCTGCCATCAAGCGCACGCGCGTATCCGGGTCCATTGTGGCGTTACGAGAACGACGGGGCTCGGGAGTCTCACTCTTGACTGGAACAGAGGTTGATGCAGCTCTCGAGGCGTTCGTGGCAGAGGCAGTACCAACGTGTCTGGGAGTAAAGAGATGATGATGTTTGCTTATTTCTTTGTTGACATTAGCTGTACAAGCGCAGAGATTTATAAACTCCTTGAACTTCTTCGTATTATCATTGTAAGTGGTGATCATGAGTTCTTGGAGCTTGAAAGGTAACTAATTGAATAAGTCTTCTTTCTACAAGTCCTCATCAACTCCAGCTTCAGCCGCAAGGTACATAAACTCTGAAAAAAAGGCGTGGAACTTCTTGGTTGGTTTCATCACCAAGTCGTGATACTTACGTCGGGCAATCCAGGCATGGTTGGGGTCACTAAAAATAGTCTCAAGATGCTTCATCATATCATCTGAGTCAGTATATTGGTTCAGAGCACCTTCACGCAAACGGGTTGTGATGTGCTTCCGAGCGGTGCCTTCACAGCGACTGGCGACGTAAGCGACTCGGAGGGTCGGACTATCATAGTGATCAGCATTTGCTTCGAGTTTCTGCTTCATAGCAAGAAGCTAGTCTTTGAATAATGGGTCCTGTCCATTGTCGAGCAGTGGGGGGTCGGGGATCTTCGCCGACTTACGGCTGGTGGCAACGCTGACCAGGGGACCAGTATTCCGGGCAAGTCTCAGGGCAAACGCGTCTTGTTCATCTTCAGTAGTATTCTTAGCTGCTGTCAGCTTATTGATTTGATTAGATAGGGCGTCATATCGGGCTTGTATAGCCTCGGTTCCCAAGGTTTGTTTGGCGAGTCTTTCTTCTTGAGTAGTTATAACATTATTCAACTCCTCGATAGTATCTTCGCATTCATTTATAAGTGTCTCAACCATTGTAAAAACACGATCAGGGTCTGTTTTGATTATTTCTTTGAATTCCTCCTTGGAGATTCGTTCCTTGGTAGAGTCTTCTCCATCCAGGAGCAGAGTCAGGCGTCGGTGGGCCTTCTGGGGCGGCTTCCCTAATCCACTAGGGTGAGCCATGGTTCGGTGTCGTTCTATTGACACTTTAATAGTTCATTGAGTCAATTCAGAGGATCTTCCAGCTATTAAACGTTGCTGGCACGTAGAAGGGAAAGGAGTCCTCGCACAAAGATGTTGTAACACCAGGTGCGTTACTTGTGTCTGTATCGTGTAGAGGATAGGAAAAAAGATGAGCTTAGTTTTATGTAATGGTCTTAATAAAGAAGAATGACTTTAATTTGTAGATTCATACTAGAAAACTAAGCTGAAGAAGGAAAAGAGAAGACAATTAGATCACCACTAGTAGAGTGATAATATGCATAGTGGAGCGTTGTGGGACAAACAATACAAACAATATAAATAGAGCAAACAGGGGTCAGGACATAGAGGCTGATCGTTACAGCCTTGACCATATTCAATGAAGTATAACGTATTACATTTTGAGCCTTACGGGTCTGACAAAGTACCGAACTTTTCAATTTTCATTTTAGCTTAGAATGCAGATTACTGTTTAATATATGGGATTGTACTTTATTCACAAAAGTGTGTGTAGAGTGACCGCTGGGAATTATTAAGCTGCGAGTAGATACATTAAAAACCCATAAAAGCCAGCCCAGCATAAAAGATATCTCCATTATTGTGTGCGTGTTTCAACCCTCCATTTGGCAAAATTGTACTATCCAGTGTTATTGTCCACCGCCTTGATTAGCTTATACTGCGAGATACTGTTCAGTATGGAGGCTGCCGGGCGATGCCCATGAACTCAGGGACTGACTCGCTCCTGCCTTCGTCTCCATTTCATGTTCTTGCTTAACCTTGACGAGCTTCCCAAAACGGTAAATAATCAGAAGGGTTAGGGACCCGGAAGCAGAAAGCCCTGTGATGATTATCGTCAGGAGGGCCATTATAGACCACTCACCCTCCCGTGCAGTGTAGATATTGACAAGAGTTGTGACCAATCCAGCCAAAGCACTAAGAAGGGTTGGACTAAGTAATATATTAGCTATTGTTCTTTAGTGTTTTGCAGATATGTCCCTTACATAAACAACTTATTAATTAGCCAGATATAGTTGTTTCTCCACTCCCATGAAAGCCAGAACATTAGCAGGGCGCCCAGCACCATGAGGAAACATGCAATCACAAGCAGGGGAGGATTCTGAATTGTATTCAGGATGGTTTGACCAGCTTTTGTTTTTTTCAGGTCTTCATTCAACGTTAGAGACTTCTGTATTGAAGTGAAGATGCCGGGCACCACCAGGTACCCGGCAAGTAATGCCCAGTGTGCAGCATCAGCAAGGATACTGTAAAACCATGGGATGTCCTCGAGGAGCATTTGTATATAGCGGGTTTCAATGGTATAGGTTGTATCGCTTCGGTGCAAGAATATACCCTTTTCCATATTATCGGTCACGGGGGAGGGTTCCATCTTGCCAGAAGAATTGAGTGATTGTTAAAGGTACCTGGAAACTTCCACTCCTGCCGCCATATTCTAGCTCTTTTATATCTGGGTGGAGCTACTTAGGTGAGCCGAGGGTGAGCACTATGACAATAAACCATTAGGCTTTTCTGTTTTCCAAATAGTGCGACACAAACTGTTCCGATAGATGGCGTTGTAGACCAAAACAGTGTATATAAATGAATCAACTAGCTATATTACTTGGTTGTTACTGTTATTCTCTCCTTTTGGCCGAAGATTTTATATGGTTCAATGCGCACTTTATAACTCATAGCCCTTTTGAAAACCATAGGTTAGAAGCATCTTGTGAAATGTGTGAGTTATCTAGCTTGGTCTTGAACCCATTTTAAAAAAAGAATTTGGTTGACTATTCTCTCTTTAATTTACCCTTCAGCTACGAAGGTTAGATTTTACATATAAAAAGCTAGGTCAAGTACTCTTTATTTCATATTTCCTCTCTCAGGCAATCTTACAGAGGATGTGAAGCGGGCGAAGGCACCACTGAGTTGCGCTAACCTCTAAAAATGGATGCTTCGGATTTGATTAGCAGTGAATCAAACTACTTGTTTATTATTTCTTACCTGAAGAAGACCCTTCGCTGTTGGTGCTGGGGGAGCACCGGCAAAATCTTGGGCCAGAAGCCAAGTAGTGCCGCGCACATCGACAGCTTCCTTGACTCTGAGAAGTTTGCGGGCTATGTGACAGACAACCTGAATATTCTTAGCTTTACCTAGAGAATCAGGCTTCTGGAGTATGCTGTTGCCAATGCCCGCTGTCAAGGTTAGTCTCAAATCACAGGTTGGGGGGAGAGACGGATACATACCAATTCGCACCTCGCCTTGTTCATTAATAAGAATATCTGAACATGTCAGATTCCCGTAGCAAATATCCACTTGCTCATGGATATACCTTAGTCCTTGGAGAATCTGCAAAAGATTAGCCCAAGGCTAGGTTTAATAAACCCTCTATTTGAGAACATACAACCCTGCAAATAACAGCAACCTCCACCTCGCTGAGGTTAAAGACTGGAGATAGCTGCAAAATCTTGTTTAAAATAAGACCCCATTGGTCCTAGAGGAAGTAAATAATATCCTTTAGAATAAATACTTCCTTGAAGCCCAGCACATTTACATGTGAAATCTACCTAATACAGTCCAGAGAAATGTTCTTGGTTTCAATCTTTTGATGGGTCACGAAGCTGACTGGGCGGCCCTCCTTGAATTCAATGGCATGGATATTGTTCCAAGGAGGGTTTAGCCCAAAAAAGAGTCGGCCTTCCTGGTTGTATGGAGACCCATATTTGACAAACTCGCCTCTTCCGTGATCCTTACGGAAAGATACCGATGGGAAAAGCATCCCAGGTATAACTGTTGACCTGCAGACTGGTAGCTCGATTGAAGAGCCTAACTTTTTTGGTGGAGCCATTGAGTGCTAAACTGAAGGCAGGCTATTGCAGGATATTGGCGTTTGTTTGTGGTAGTACTTTGTATTGACTAGCATTTGTTTCCAATTTAAATATGTGTTTGGGACGAAACGTACCCAAAAGCCGCCGCAGCACCATGGATAGTTAGACTGCGGTACTTAAAAAGGGTCGCAGGTTGGTGTCCTTAGAGAACAGCAGCGCATACTTGGAAGCCCCCACCACCCCAGTACTGCTCGCGGTTCTCCTCTTGCTCATCGTCAAATGTACAAAGGTTTCGCTTGCTTTCGTGGGCCGGGAACCCGGGCAAGATCCATCAGATTAGTACTCGCCTTGACCGGTACGCAGGCAACAAACTATCTCTATATCCTTGTGAGCCTTAGAATATTGTATCACTACATGAGAGCGAACTTCTTGTGGTTCTTTTTTCCTTGTCCCCTTACTGAAGGGAGAGGCTTATGTCTAATTTGACTCCGTAGTGATGGTGAATAGTGAGCCAGCGATGGGAATCGAACCTATAGCCTTCAAAAAGCGGGGTCACCAACGCCAGCACATGATTTTGCGTGGACCTAGGTTTTTAGTGGCATAAATGATCATTAAGGGGAATTAGATACATCACTTTAGAGTTTAATTATGAATATAGGCAATGGAATAGTATCTATCAAGTAAACAACAACTACTTTCTGTACTTTGGATGCTAAGTGCCATATTTCGATTGTTTGAAGGATTAAATGTGTATACGCGCCGAAACGTAACCCAAAGGGGTCGCAGCCGGCCCTAGAACTAGGTGCGACGGCAAAAGAGTATCGCAGGCATTACAGGTGATAGGCATTCTCAGGACCCACTCTGTCCCACTTAGCTACATCAGTCCCATCTTAGAGAACTTCTAACTTTCTTTAACTTTGGAATATCGCTATTGCGTCTTTCTAGACGACAGATGTTGATTATACAAACAGTAGCGACTTATTCTATGTGTCTGCATATATTGGTTCTCAGCCTTTTATATACAGTGATGTCAGAAGTCTTTGACGCTGTACGCTTGACATAAAAGGGGCACATAAGCTTCGGCTGCTCTCACATTCAATCACGTTTTCTTTGGTGGAGGTTTTCTTGCCATTTTTGTCAATCATGGAAAAGTCCAAGCGTAATACATGCCTTCCAGCTCATCTTTGGAATAGTAATAGCCGACCAGATGTGAAACCTAGTAGTGTGGATTCTCTTGACAAGCCTAGTGGAGAGAATGCAAATCAAAATAGCCATGCTGCTCGAATCCATGTGCCCCTCCATGTACTACCCACTACCAACACGACTGCTTCATCACAGGAGCAATATAATGGTCTAGTTAGTCAACAGCAGACAGATCGCAAATTCATCCAAGACGGAAAACCATCTTGGAAATATCTCATATCTTGGAAGATCGACCAAGCCGGACCTGGGTGGATTGGCCTTGAAAATTCTCCAGGATACCCGGAAGAAGTGTTGATAAAACTTGAGACCATGGGCAAGAAGCATTATGGACAGTCAGATCTATAAGCAGCTACACATCTAAATATTGTTGGCCTGCTGGAGGTCTTCTACCATGGAAGTACACTCTTCCTTGCTTACCGATACCACAGACTCGCGGTGACATTATCTCTTGTTCGTTCGAGTCCTCATGTTTATCTTAGTGACGTCGATTTCGCCATAATTTACAGGAGTGTTCTCAGAGGCCTCCAGTATATACACGACACCCTTCGGATTAGTCATGGCGCGATTTCGAGCAAAAGCGTCTTGCTTTTCCATGATGAAGAGATGCAGATAAGTTAGTATTGAGTTCTTGCTCTGTTCGCAGCCTGTAAGGAATCTGACAATAGTATAGCAAATATTGGCTGCAGCATGCTTGAAGGAGTAACACTCAGAAAGAGAGAGGCTGATCAGGACAGCGTAGCAACTCTGTTAATCAATTTTTGCGATCCACGGACGATCCTTGAAGAAGGAGAAAAATACTTGTAGAATCCAGCTAATATATCCACATACAGCAAAGACTTTATTCGTGAACTAAAAACGGCTCCATACTCTATATTATTTCAGGTTAGTAACGATGTCTATCTGTTTTCTTTACGCCCGCCCTGAATTATTAGCATGAATTCTTGCAACAGGCACCACCTGGGGATAGGTCCTGGAATCTCAAACCTTATTATCTGGACGCGATTCGATATGGGAGGGTTCTTCCAGATCGTATCAAAAAGTATGAGATGAATATTTTTGAATAAAATAGATATTGTATTTTTTCTCTTGTTTTTCTTTTTATCATCTAATAACGAGTTCTAGTGAAGTAAAAGTTTATTTATTAAAATAAAACATACTAAGCATAGTTTGTAAGCCAGTCCAAAGTGAACCAAAGTCTATAAGTATTGACTTACTTCCCACCCCCCGTTTTTTCCTTTCCTTCCGTAACTAATTGCCTAGGTGTGAAAGATTTAGTTATATATTATGAGTGGAGCAGGCTGGCTTAACAAGAATATAGACACCAAGTCTCAAGAAGTACAAAAGCACTTTGTGAGGTTTACCAAAATCTCTCTCCAGCAACTGTCGCATGAGTTTGATGCAGAAGAGAATGTCAAATAGTATTCTAAGTGTTTCACGTTAGACGAGTGTTCTCGATTGGACCCAGAGCACTTCGTCATAGCTGTCATCACTGAGGACCAGTTGAACAGGGCGATTTTGGATACGGGCATAGCGCCAGAAAGGTTATTATTCCCACAAAACCCCCCTCTTCTTATGCTTGAAAAAAGCGTTGTTCTCCCGTGCTTGCGCGGCCGAGATCTTCTTGAGGCGGCCCGGCGCTTTCTTCCGCCTGGAGAAAAGTGGTGGACAACTAGGCTATACCTGAATTGTAAGAAACTATCCCCTGACAATTAGTAACATAAAGTTCTAACCATAATGTGCAAAAAGCTCTACCACTTTACTTGCAGATTCATCTTACTGCCAGTATGCTATAGAGGCAAACATTACGGATGCCCAGGCCTTTCGCGACTTACTCTGCAACTATGCACCACGTACATCAGAGGGCTGGCGGCGCAGATTCGAATCTGATACGGACTACCACTACGTCAAAAAGGTAGATTCAAATATTCCTCTGCGAGGGGCGCTGGCGGACCTCGCTCCCTACCAGGGTCTCTGGGAGACGTTCACGTACCGGAAGTTAGAGTACATATTCAATCCCCGCTGCAACGAGGTATATCATCGTATTCTATCCATCGATAAATTATAAACTGTTGATGAGAGACAGATCATGGTTTCCTACTTGACAAATATCTATCGCCTCTGGTCTGGCCTTTTCCCAGGAGATATGGCGTTTCTGGTTGACCCAAAATCCGTTGGCTTTCTGGAAGGATTGATGCCGAAGTATTCTTTAGATGATCGAAAAAAAATCGTCGATGCTATTAATGATAGTTGTCAGGCTTCTTTATTCTCCAGACTGACAAATTCTAAGGACCGGGACCGTGTGCTGCAGAGCCTGCTCGTAGTTCCCGGAAGGATACTAACCCTCTCCACTTTCTTTCAAGACGCCATCTTACTCTCCGGTCCTGCACGCGCGGTCCGCGATATCTGCTCCGCTAGGAACAAGGTATCAATTCAAGACCTTCTGTTAAGATCCTGGGGAGGATGGAATGGATCCTGTTGTGTACAGCTATCTGAAACCCTATTCGAGGAAGTACAATTGCCTTCTAGGATCGCCATCAAGAAACTCGAAGAGTTCACATCATTGATTAGCCTCCTGCAGCTCTGGTTGGTAGCATTCCGACATTTCATCGAGCCTTGAAAAGGGAGAACAAACAGCAAAGACAGTGTTCAACCACTACTAAAAGTTCGCGGGCGGCCATTGTTGTCTGGTGCAGCGAGCAAATTCGGCTTCGATCTTTCGAAGGTCCATCAGAACACTTCCAGGAACCCGAGCCTGCCTACCTTTCAGTATATATGTGAAGCGCTTTCAAGGGACGTGGTAGGTCCCGAGGCCAATAGGAAAGTAGATTACATTGTCAGGAAATTTTAGAAAATGTTTGACGTTGAGTAAAAACAGTCCACTGCACCTCTAATACCGGAACATGCCGTCAATTGGGATAAGGAAAAGCCGGATAGGCGGGCAGGCCGCCCCCTTCAGAGAGAGTATCTTTACGATCGCAAGTTTCTTTTCATAAAGTACATTTATTGCTCTGATCAAGAGGCGAAGCACTATCCAACGTCATTTGCCATAATGCGAGACATATTCTTGTCTTTCTTCGGCAGGCACCCCGTGATTGAACTCCTGCGTGGTGAGCAGCCTGCTACCACGGTGGCACTGAACATGGAGACACCAGTCCAGCATCCACTCGGTCCTACTTTGGTCCATTCTGCTTACCTTTTATTCAGTTCTCCTAGTTAGATTCCGGAAGCTGGAGACCTTACTTTCAAGGCAGATGCATTGTTATTCATGATATTGGTGATACTAGCTCATACGCGTATTCAGGGGTCCGACAAAACCCCTAGTTCAAAGGAAATTCGTTTCACGTTGGGAGGATTCAGATTTTCAACCTTATTCCTCTCATTTCTTTTGTCGATCTGCCCCGACTCGACGCTTGTTTTTGAACCTTCAAGAGAACGTGCCGCCCGATGGTATTAAAAGAGAAAAGTGCAGTCGCCACGTCGTCTAGCTCAGCTCTTCATTACTTGTCGGCCATGGACAAAAGAGATCATGTGGGGCATCCACGAAATATGATGAGTCTCGACGCCATAATAACTGCTCAGCCCACAAAAGACTCGAGGCCAGACAACCACTCTGTAGACCAGATGGCTTCGGGATTATTGAATAAATATGTGGATCGTGTCGATATTTTCATGCCAAATAATATATTGCAAAAGGGGGTATTAATCAGCCCTGGCGGGCCGGTCCTATCCTCACAAATACAAGGTCATGAAAGGGCATCCGTCAATCCGCAAATAGCCACCGAAAGCAAACCAAATCACGATTTCTACTTCGAAAATCAAAGGATGTATCATGGATATCGAAAAGGGGTTTATATGGTCCCTTGCGATGAACAAGAGCAGGAACGCCTTGATTTCCTCCACAAGGCTTTTTCACTGGCAATAAGGTCAAACCGTCTGATCCATGTCCCCCACCCTACCAGTGCCAAGATTCTAGGTCTCGGATGTGGAACGGGGCTCTGGGCCATCGACCTGGCAGAGAGGAACCCTGGTGCATCTATTGTGGGCGTAGATCTTTCTCTCATCCAACCGTCTAACCATCCTCTGAATTGTCAATTTTATGCTCCCTTCGACTTCGAGAGCCCATGACACTTGGGAGAAGTCTATTGAGATGTTATACATCTCTGGATGGGCTGTGGCAGCGTGGCCAGCTGGCACAGTCTCTACCGCAGAGTGCTTACTCATCTTCGTCGTGGCGCTTGGTTCGAACAAGTAGAGATCGATTTTGAGCCCCAGTTTGCCAATTGGGCGCTCAAGGAGTCTCACCTACAATACTGGTATCAAAATCTTAAGCTAGCTACGGAGCCAAGTATGCGACCACTTGCTCATCACAGTGAAGAAACGTTGAATAAGTTGCAGGAAGTTGGATTTATAGAAATCCGCCATCACCAATTTAGACTGCCTCTCAGCCCGTGGCATCAGGATGAGCAAGAGCGGCTGGTTGGCCGTTGGTACGGTTTGGTGTTTTTACAGAGCATGGAGCCCCTAAGTCTTGCACCTTTCAGCCGCATCCTAGGCTGGTCAACCGATAGAATTCATCAGCTCCTCTTTAATACAAAGTCTGAGATATTTAATAACTAGACACAAGGATTTCACATTCTAAACATATACCAAGCACGAAAACCTACCTCTAAATAAAGAAATCTTTTCGGTGATTATTTAGTAGTAGTAGTCCTTATTATCCTGTCCTAGCTTGCCTGTATTACATGACCGCCATGTAGGGTTGAGCCGTCCAGCGGCTACGTAGAACACTGCCTGCAGTGGCTGCAGAAGAGGTTGGTATCGAGGCTAATTTGTTCAAGTCTTGATAATTCCATCATTTGTTCCAATAATTTAACACAGAAAGCAGGAATGGAGGTAGAGAACAAGATAGATACAAGAGATTATGACGCTTAAGTAGAGTAAAAATTATCACAGCCGTGCTCATTGCTCAATAGCTGGATTTTATAAGTAAATCTGTAATTATTACCACTGCTTTGACTATATACCTAGTCAGTATAATCTAATACACCCTAATTATAGAAAATAGTTGTAAACATTATATCATGATAAAGTTAAACTCCTAATCTGCTTACTATTTTTTACTACACAAACTCCTCCTAAATCTCTGTTATTCCCCAATCGCTCGCCTATTCCTTTTGTATGAATAACGGTGTTTTCCCATTCACCTTTATACATTAGAATCATGTGGGTATTTATTTTATGGGTTGTAAAACCAACCTTATTTGTAATGGGATTCCTCTCTAGTAATGCAAATGTCACACCCCCTACATGGGGAAGTAAGATATTGGGTTCATGTTGCTTTGTGCTTGTCAGGCTTACAGAACACCGGGCTGCAGGGAATCAGGCCTTTCATACTTCCTGCCGCGCGGCTTGTGGATGTCAATCTGTATAAAGCACATATTGCAATGGGGCAGAATATAGCAATCAGGAGCGCTGATGGAAATAGCACAGGGTAATCAATACCTGAAATATATGCATCTACCGCCGAATAAAGTGTGGCCATAGAACGCTTACAGGATAGAAAGAGGAAAATAAAAAAAGATTTAATGGTTGGATCGCTTGCAAATATCGTAATCTTCCAGTAACTGTAGACCACGCTTTGACTCGCGCAGTTTTCTTTCTTCTATGTTGAACATCTCAGTCCAAAAGGTAGTAAATGATTGCCCTCCTTCCTTGAAATCGCACATGCTCACTTGGCGCACAATTTGATAGCTATCACCAACTTGCTGCCCTATGTAGTGCCTTCGAAACCCGGGGCATCCATTTATTCGAAATTTTCCGTCCTCTAGAATAGAGAACAACGGATCTACCAACAGGTAAGTATCTTGTTACCTCGGCTGGCAACGAAAAGCTACCAACACATCTACCCTGCCGGTGCAAGGCAATCCCGAGAGCATGCAGTCCTTTGGATTCTTTTTGATGTCAGAGGCCCCAGAGAGACCTCGGCATACGAGCAGGGTCACCCTTAGTAAGGTCGATTGTCTCCTCAACACTTGTTGGACATGTGCGTCACTGAACATATAAAACATTACTGTTGCTGGGTCGCTCTTGAAATTCCCCTGACTGCGGCGTGCCCACAATAGGCTACAATGTGGTTGATGGAATGACCATGACCTCGCGATCCTTATTGAGCTCGGACAAGGTGGCAGCCGGACTACTACCGGAGCCATGAGCGGACTGGACATGCCGGGGAAGGGGCGCGAGGGCCGCCACTTGCGCGTAGGGTTGCACCCGGCTGGACAACGGCCCAGCTGGTTGGGAGTAAGAGCGAGTTGCCTGGTATGGGTATTTTTCTGAATATCCCTTATACCCCTTGACAAAGGGTACTAAGGCCTAGCGTTTTAGTAAAATCCACCGGGTGTCTCCGAACACAGCCTAGACCCCCGCTCCCTTTGGCCTGGATGTATTGGACCCTTCATTATGTTCTTGTTTGGCTTGATTGTCTTTGCTATATAAGCGTCAGATGCACTTAAAAACAGCGTAGATTTGCATAGTATCCAGAAAGTAAAGTCAGTTTGGAAATGAATTAGGTCCTGAAATCTAATCTATTTCCACCCCTTTACCAAGCCAACCTCCGTAATGTTCTCTAAGCTAATACAGTAATAATCAAACAAGCACCTAATGCTGGCCGTAACATATAAAGGAAGCATTTTCGACGAATAGATAAGCCCAATAATTTATCTGGAGACTTATGTATTTACATACTATGTTATCTTTACCGTGTTTAAGGTTACATTCAAATATGATAGATGAGTCTAAATCTCCATCCCTGCGTGTGGACTATACCATGGTGGCCGTCAATGATATCTATTGGTGAGAATGACTGCGCCTTAAAATCAAGGCTAGGGGCTTGACTTGTTTTCGAATTCTCCAATGAATGCATGTCTGATCCTTTTCCGCTCCGATGATTTGATTTTAGGCTAGGCCCATGTGGGTGGAGGGGTAAAACGGCGCCATTATTTGACTACGCCACGCTTGGGTCCGGGGCCTGCGGAACAATAGAAAGGGGTGGTGTTAATCTACGGAGTACTTTCGTTCACTATAGGCACAAACAATCCACTAATACACACCTCATGCTAGTGATGCACGCTCAGGTTTGGATGTTGCGGACAGTACGTATCCTTTACTGTACTAACCGTGGTTTGCCAGGCACGTTGCATTAGCGGCAAGTTGCGATTGGTCCACATTGGCACTCTCAGCCTGATCTGGATCTCGACGGCCTCGTATGTGGTGGTTGACTTGGTGGTAGCTCATCAAATAATTTCTTGGACGCTCTACACAAAAGCAACCCAAGTCCAAGTAAGCTAGTAAGAACGCACTGTAGCCGCGGGACCCTATATCACGATATAACTACATAAGCTTTTTTCTGTGCGGTCTGTAGTTGATATTCTCTCAGGAACTACATTAATCAAATTATTCGATGGTACTATGCAGGAATTGACAGAATAAAAGATTGGAGACTTATACTGGAGGCAATCACTGGATCACTGGATATCCAGCCAACCGCCAAGAGGCGCAGCGGGTAAGGAAATTAATTATGGGGCTGCCGCTAAAACCCACCAGGATCGTCCCCCGGACGAGCCTAGCCGAGTGCTCTTCCATGGTGATAGAGAACGATATCCAGCTAGCGGATGGCGCGGCGACCCCTCCCGGAAGGATCTACTGATGAAACCAGACCAACTACATGGGCTATCACCTTCCGGTAGGCAGGTATGCACTAATCGTGGAGTAGAAAAATTGTTGGCTGATATTATTCCAATATTCACGGATCGTTGCTGAGATGAGGCATGATTGGACAGGCGGATGATTACGCGTGACGGGAGATGTGCACCAACTACGTCCGGAACCGTACACTCTGTCAATTTCTTTCTTGCAACTCTGCCTATGAGACGCTGTCGATTGATGAGAAATGCAACTGAGGAGGATCCATTGATAACATCAGCCTCGGATTGATCTATTGTGGATATTCTCTAACATGATCTCTATTTCTATAATCCCCTCTCCCCTCCTTTTGAAGGCTTGGCATGAGGACAAAGGAAAGGAAAGGAAAGGAAATCCAATCCCATCAGCCTCTACGGCTCAATCATCGTTTAAAAGATGCCTGTCAACCGATCCAGATCTCGCAGTTCATCGCCTTCTTATCTTACAAAATCTCCTACGATCATGCTGCGCCGTTCGGCCGACGGATCAGACTCCAGCACGGCCTCTATGGAGTACGATGGCGACGACCGTCGCAGATCGCATCCTCGTCCCATCACCGAGAAAGAACGCGCTTCGCAGAGCCAGACCTCTGGGAGACTGGCCTGTGACATATGTAGGGAACGTACGAAAAGCCTCATGACGGAAAATAAGCAAACAAAGTACCGTGTTGACTCATATCCACAGGAAAGGTTCGCTGTGACCGGGGAGATCCGAAATGTGGTCGCTGCGCGCGGCTTGGCTACGACTGCAGCTATCAGGGACGGAAGCGGTATCGTGCAGCTCAAGCGGACCTGCCACGTCAATTGTCGGAATTGCAGAACCGATTAGGTAAATACCCTCCCAACCCCCGGGGTCCATATTATATGTCGATAACCCGGGTTCTCACTGATCCCTGTCGGTCGTCTCAGCGCATGCGGAAGCCCTGTTACGGACATCATCCTCGACAGTATCCACTGCTACCACCGCTCGACCGGTCTCTCCCCAGGTTGACTTATCCTGGCCGTTGGTGACGCCTTCGGAGCGGTTAGGGGACCATGAACGGCCAATGCAGCAGCTCCAGAGCCATATTACCCCGCCAATGGATCGGGTGTTTGAGGGGTTTGACATGTTAGCGAATCTGACAGAGGACATCCCTGATTTCTGGGGGCTGATGGATCCGGCCCTGACTCCCGACGCTCTTCCAATCCTGCCTGGTGATACCCCTCAACTTCCAACCCCGTTCGAAAATGGCTATCTTCCTACTGGGAACGGTAGCTCTGTTGCCCCTGGTTTCGAGAGCTCCCTCTTCCGCTCGACTCATGAGCTAGAAGAACCGATCTCACTGTCGGATCTTGCCGTCCTGTAACGTGCTTCCTTTTGTTCCTTGTCTGCAGGACAATGCAACTAACTAAATAACACAGACATCAAAAATATTTTGAAGTTTTTTATCCTGTTCTGCCAATCTTGAGTCGACAGCGATTTCACCAAGAATGGACACATGATCTGGGTTCACTGCGCATTCGGGGATTAAGCTACGCTGTGGCCCTGATTGGTTCGACGGTTACCCCAGAATACACCCATCTGCAATCATCCTGTTACAGCAATGCGCGCAAATATGTAGAACTCTGTGAGCGCGATGATGATGAGACGTATCTTATGAGCTTGAATACCTTTCAAGCATTGTTGTTCATCGTTCGCTATGAATTGACGAAAAAGCACTTTGTCCGCGCATGGATGACTCTCGGTCGTGCTGTTACGCTCGCTCAAATCCTCCACCTGCACCACATGGATGGTAGTGACTTGGCTCGACAGCAGCGCAATGCGTCTCATCAGGACGCCGCCGAAATAGGGTTAGCCCGCGATATCCGCGACCCAGTCTCGCTGGAGGAGATCCGTCGCTCTTTCTGGTCCTTATACATCTTCGAGAGCTATGGGAGCATCCGCATTGGCCGGCCTTGCACTCTAGAAGAGGGAAATCTGTGCATCTTTCTCCCCTCCCCCGGAGAGCTCAATGAGACATTTCAGCCCAGCCCAATGCCCTTTATTAATAACCCTGAAAAGCTCGCTGGAGTCGGCTACCTGACCTCCTATGCCGCGGTGGTAATCATGGTCAAGCTCGCCCGCCTCTGCTTTGAGCATGTTAGTATTCTCTCTCACAGCACCAGTGACTCGGGCTTCTGGGACCGACACTACCGTTTAGTCAAGACGATCAATGACTACACCGCCATATTCCAGAGATATCTAACTGCCAAAGCTGTCCGTGAAGACCCATTAGCGTTTTCGCTGCACCTCAACCTGTGTGCGACGCACATTAACCTCCACGAGGCAGCGATACGAAAGGTCGAGGAGCAAGACTTACCCAGGCTCGTTGCGGCTGAAAGTCGCAAGTGCAGTACTGCCGCGGCCTTGAAGATCCTTGGGGCCATTCGCATGAATTGGCCTGTTCAGCGGTCGGAGGTAACTCTTTCCCATCCCTTCATATTTCGCTTCCTCCGGTTTTCAAATCTGACTTCTTTCATTTAGCGTGATCACTTCACCCTCCAGGCGACGTTCATTGGCTGGCCTATTTCTATGAGCATGATCGCCCTAAGCCGCAGTCTAACCAATGATGACACGACTCCCATCGGCATTGTGGACTCTCTACGCCTGCTACGTGCCGCGCTGGACCAGGTCGAGGAACCTGACGGGTATTGGCATAAAGTAAGTGGTGCTGCGGTGGCTGCCTTGGCGAAATGGGATGAACAACAACGCGGGTTCCGTTCCGGGGAATGACCCCATGTTACTTGATCTGCGTTGAGTAGGCTATTCTATGCGTAGACATGACTCGACTCTCGAAACTTTGCATCTTTAACCAAGCATAACTTGAGCTAAAAATGGCCTAACCTAAAGTATCTCAAATTTTACTTGAGAATCACAGAAAAAGCGCATGTACAACAGTGGGATCAAAGACTTGGAGGCAAATTTCATGTTAGATTCAAAGTTACATAGAAGTCAGGGACAGTTTCTTGCTGGTAGAAGAGAATCACCGACAGCCTATGTAAACACCCGGAACTAGGCTGTTTTGACAGTTCGAGATTGACTGGGATCTCACTCACCCGTCATTGTTATGATATCTATAAAATTGGCGAGGCCTATCAGGGCGTTGTGACACCAGCTGGCCATAGAAGGCGAATTACACACATCATCACCATTTGTCAAACCAAATCTTGCATTGAAGCATCGAAATTGCTAATAGATAGATACCTGGTAGAATCCTATCTTTAGCTCCCTGTAGTTCTCATCACGTAATCCTCCATGTGTGCCTACTCAATGAACCACCTCGATCCCAGACCACACATGATTGGGATCGCTAGGCAAAAGCCACAACAGTGTCGAACTAAAGCACAGGAACAATCCCACCAGCAACGGCCAAGTCTGCTGCAGGTCCCCATTTAAATACCACCACTTCTTCGATCGTTCCATCTGTTGCTTCCGACAGACCGTTCGTTCCTTCTTTGCCTCCATCATCATAGTATCCTGCCATCCTAGGAGTCCCTTCCGCTCTGGAAAGTCGACAAAGCTCAACTTCGTTCCGGCACTGCACAGCTTGGCGATATTGATCGCCAGCGTGTCCAGGCCAATCCACGGGGTGATCCAGCGCTGCATGATGTAAAAGTACCATCCGTCGAAGGCCTGTAGACGCGTGAGATCGCCGCCAATTTTGACGATGGCCTTGACGCGCTCTAGTCGCGAGTCCTGGTACTCCTGCATGGCGGCGCTGATCTCAACTGTCGAGGGTTTCTTGTTCGGGTGTTGGTTCAACAGCTGGTGGAGTTGATTGGTGATCGCTACGGCATCTTCCATCGCCGTGCAGCCTCCTAGCGCCGAGTTGGGTGTCACCTTGTGGATTGCGTCGCCGGCCATCGCCGTCCGGCCGAAGAACCAGTGGTCGAGAACGCCTTCTTCCAGGGAGATGAGATGGGCCTTGGTACGGGTGCGCCACAGCTCTCCGAAGACAACCGACTCGCAGATCGGATAGTCGGCTAGCTTGCGGGCCAGGACCTCCATGTCGTCGTCGGTGAAATGCGCGCGGTTGGGCCATACGCACTGCTGGTCTTCGGGGAGTTTGCAGTGTGCGATGTAGGAGATGAAGGTCGGCTGGCAGAGGAGCAGGAACGAGAACCGGTCGTTCGAGATCGAGTGCATGTCGTGGAGACCCAATCCGGGGATTGGTGGACACTGGGCCACGATGGCATTGTAGGTGGTGACCATAGCTGGATGGATGGCCTATCAGCTTTGAACATAATTTCTGGGAGAGGTGGTATGGTTATAGTACATCGCTTCTCGGCGGCGGTGATGAAATGCGGAATTGTCCTGTTCGCCCTCTCCCACATGACCTCACGCACTTTGCTATGCACGCCGTCTGCGCCCACAACCAGATCCCCGACGTACTCGTTGCCATCTGCCAGGACTACACGAGTGGACTCTTTCTCCTCGATGATATCGACTACGCGGTGGCGCTCTAGGACTTTGGACTTATCAGGGAGACGGTTATAGAGGATACGTAAGAAAAGCTGGCGGTTCAACGTGCGCGTGTCATATCCTGCACTGGAATACGTGGGTTAGGGCTCTCACTGCTCAACAGGCGAGTCTTCCTGTCAGAGGCCGACCTACTATTTTTTGACAATGGGAAAGAAATCGTTCTCCAAGAAGCATTGCCCGTCTGGGGTGCGGTAGTAGCATCTCCCCATGGTCGAGCAGCTATCTAGCACATCATCGAGGATGCTGAGTTGATGAAGAATCCGACATCCATGCGGTTGGAGAGTGATAGTCGTCCCGAACGGCGGCGCAACGATGCCCTTATCCAATACAAGATAGTCCACACCGGCTTTGTCGAGGCAATGGGCTAAGGTCAAGCCGGCCACTCCAGCACCGACAATGATGACTCGAAAAGGAGACTCATGTTGAGAGGAAGGTGGGGAGACCGTAATGCGGGCGATCATTTTGTTGTCTCTCGTCACTCGACGACGCTGATCTGATACTGGTTCTTCATCATTTCCGCATGAGACAGCAGATAAAGTGTCTTATGAGGTGAAGGGTGCGATGCCCCTATGATCCCCGCACGCAACGTTACATGTGCCACACGGCGCCGCAATGACCTCGTCATCCAGAACGGACACCGGTAAACGGGTCATAAACACTGGAACGGACACGGACGTTGCGGTGTCATCTAGTAGTCGCCCGTGCTGACTCCGTGGGGACAAAATGGCCGATATGCGCATGTACAGGCCGGGGCGGAGATGGGGCGGCCGTCGCAACGCAGGGATTAATTAGGGCTACACCTCCGCCCTGGTCGACACAACGGCGATACTGCTGCCTTTTGCCAGCATACTTCTATACCACCTTCACCTATATTGGGTCGATCGTGAGTACTCACAAGAACCAGCAGCTCGCAGTTGGCCATTATTGTCAGAATGATTCGCCCAGTACCGTACCATCTTCTTGCCCTGGGCATCCTCGGCGTATCCTCTATCTGGGGCTTCGTCGGGTACTGGGGCCACATGTTTGATAACTTCGACACAATCGTCGCCACAGGGCACTTGCCGGATGGACGCGTAATGCGAATGAGCTATACGGGGATTGACGCATTGGATCATCGCATGACGCCGGTGATTGCGTTTTACGAAGGCCTCAGCAACGGACTCTCCGTGGGACCCCAGATGCTCTTCTTCAACATCAATTTCGTCGTCGTTTGCACCAATGTCTGGGTTATGATCGAAAGTCGCAGGCGTGGTGTGCAGAGCGCGGCGTTGAAGTAGTATGTGTGCTGTACAGATGACGACGTCCACCCTTCGCCCTGAGCTAACAACGCAAGTATAGTCCCTTCCCCTTCATGATACTGTGGAACTTCATCGGCGCTGCCCTCATCCAGCCCCATTATCTTTACAGCATTGTGCAAAGCAAATTCCCGCAGCGGGATCCGACGATCCCCCGACAAGAAGCTATCGCACTCTTTCTGACGACGATCTCTGCGATTCTATGCCCTTTCCTACTATTTGCCCCTGTCTGGCTGCAAGCAAGCACCTGGACGCACCATGGATTGATCGCACTCTTCCACGCCACTCCCATCCTGCTCGCCATAATCCTCTATATAAGCATGCGGATACTAAGGTCTCCAGCTGGTCGTTTCCTGACCGGATTCCCAGCTGAAAAAGACCCCCGAAGACACCCCGATCAGTCATGGCTAGTCGGGTCGTACACCCTAGCGGGTGTTGTCTCAGGCATAGTTTACCAGTTCACCGTGATTGCGGCTCTGAAGACGCGCAACCCAGACGCAACCCTTTTCCGACTGTTCGTTCCGACCTGGGAGCGGCTGGCAACAGCAAATACGCTGCCCTTGTCATGGACTGCGCAGGGATTGAATATGTCCGTTATTCATAGCGATGCTAGAGGGACAAATAAAGCCGCCGAGGTTCTGGAGCAGTTCCACCTTTTTAGCCAATTTGACTGGATTGTGGTCTCGCTGGCTTGTATCGTATTCACTCATCTTCTCCTGTCCAGAGCGAGGGAGAGCAAACCAGTGAGGCAGGACGCAAATACTCTCCCTTCTAGGATGTCTGATGTGGAAGGTAGAGACTTGGGTCTTCTACTCCTTGGTGCGATTGTGTTGGGCCCGGGGGCAGCCGGCTCCTTTGGGCTCGCAGTGCGTGAGTCAAAATTGAGGCAACAGTGGAACCGGGCGAAGAAATTGCAGTAGACCAGATAGTTGGCATAGCAATAGAGACAAACACACTTGGTAAAACTGACTTTTATAGCATCAATGATAGCTCTTGTCGGGTAGTAGTAGTAGTAGTAGTACTAGTAGTAGTATTCATACACGGATCTGTCAGCTTAAGACCGATTGCCGGAAAAGGACCCATTTAAATACATGTGTGAGTCAATCATAGGGTTTCTAATAACCTACCCAAGGCAAGCGTCAATATAGTTGAAGATAAAATCTTTCTCGTATCCCCCCGATTCCTTAATACAAGGTTGCGAAGGGCGGGTGGGGCTGCTGACCTAAGAGACGGCTATCCTTAAAATTGGTCTATCTCCATCCTAGCTAAGCCAAGCTAACCTTCTTTGATAGGTACGTACCTCACGTTGGGTATGGTGCCAGCCACGAGAATCGAGCTCGCTACCTCTGAAATACACTGATTAATAAATGCCTCCCCAAACAATCTGAAATTACCTAACCTAGTTTTAGGGGCCTCCAGGGGTGCTTTACCATTGGCCACCCAGCTGGCAGCTCTTCTCGGGTAACAATAGGTAAGTTAGGTACTTATATTTCTAATGAGTGGGCTCTAATTATTCACTTTTTATTTTTTATTCTGGGTCCAATTTATTCTATATTGCCCAATATATCTGATAAAAATGCATCGGAATCAAATAGTTTGCTCTCTATATTTCACACTCATCTTCCTATTAGACATGTATAATCACTAGCAAATTCCATCTCATGATGATGCTTCGATTCCATATACCTCTCTATTTTCCTCCAAATCATCCCCACCCAACCTCTACACCACTTCCATCCCATGCTTCGCACACACCTGCTCCACAAACTTCGAAACCGTCAATGTCCGGCCCAAGAGCTGCTGGAAGGATATATCGAGCGCCAGCTCCTTGAAAATCCAGTTGCGCAGCTCTGCACCAATCATTCTATCAATCCCGTAACTCGCCACCGAGCGACCCTCCTCCCCAAACTCCTCTGGATTCAACATGAGCATGCGAGCCAGCTTTGCAACAAAATGCTGCCGCACGGCTTCAAACGCTTCGCGGACCGATAGATTCTGGAGTGACGCCAAGATGCTCTGACTACCCACTGCGGACGCATTATTGCTTCGCGATTTCATAGCGTGGACAGTATGACTGAACCGGACATCTGAAGCCCAGAAGTTTTCAATATTTCCTCCTGCCTCCTGAGCCGCCTTGGCAAGCTCCGTTGGATCCAACCCGACTACTATGTGGTCTGAGATGCCTCCACGGGCCTGCTCGATGACGGCGATCTCGAATGCATTCAGCACAGCGTCTTCGTCGATGCCATACATGCCTTTTCGCTTCAGCGAATCTTCCAGCTCCACATTCTCGGCGACGACACCGATGCCTAGAATCATCGGTAGAATAATAGACACCGAGTTTTTCTGGAGTGCGTGACGGTGTCGTGCAAGCGAGTCCAAATAACTGTTTGCCGTGGCATAGTTGCTCTGTCCCGGCGTTCCCAAGATGCCGGACACGGAGCTGGTGGTCACGAAGAAATCCAGGGGAATGTCTTGCAGGACCTGGTGTAGGTTCTTCGTACCTATTACCTTGGGGTGGATGGAAGCTGTCCAGTTTTCGTATGGCATGTTGTGAAACAGCCCATCCTTGAACAGGTCAGCCGGGTATATGAGTTTTGATGAAATGGTAAAATGTCACTCACCTTCAGCACCATGGCAGCATTGATAACCCCACGGACAGGCCGGTCTTCAGGGATTCCCCTAAGGACTGCCTCCACGTCTGCTTTGACGCCAGCGTCTCCCTGGAAGACCTGCACTACGGCTCCCGCATCCTTCAGCTCTTCTACAAGGAGAGAAGCCTGTCTTGAGTCGGCTCCAGAACGAGACAGAAACGCAAAGTTGCGAGCTCCCTTCTTCATCATCCACCAAGTCAAGCTCCGACCTAATCCTCCAAGGCACCCAACGAGAAAGTATGTGGCATCGGCGCGCAGTCTCAGGCGAGGCCGGGGAGGAAGAAGGCTCACCGTGCTTTCCGATGTTTCATGCATAATGATGGTCTTTCCGGCCTCGAAACTGTCCGAGAAAGATTCCATTGCTTCGTCCAAATCAGCTATATTCTTCTGGCGTAGAGGTGACGGCGCAACGATGCTCCCCTGTCGATAGAGACTGATGGTCTCTGCGAGTAGCTGAGCCATGACCTGCGGTTTGTGCTCGTGTAGCTCCAAAAGGTCATAAGAGAGGTACTGTGCACCACGATGAAGTGGGACAGCGTCAAGTGCACTGCGGGAGAGGACGTCCTTCCGACCACAGTTGATGAAGCGACCGAAAGGCGCGATGTATCGCCAGGCTTCTCGTGCCACAGAAGCGGCCACCCAGCCAGACGAAAAAATTATATCGGCCTTGTAATCGCCATTTACGTCTCGGAGTCTGGAAATCTCTGAGCCGACGAGAACCTGATCTGCGTCGAGCTTAAAGTGGGATCGTATATAGTCCGCGTGCGCTAGGCCATCAGCGATAACATATGGATAGCCACCAGCAGCCTGGGTGATGCGCACGGCAGCAGCCCCGGCCAATCCAGCCCCGGGCAGGATAAGGACCACCTCGCCCGGTTGAAGGTGCGCAAGCGTTTGCAGACCGTACAAAGCTGTTCCATAAGCCATGGGAAGGCTAGTCATCTCCGGCAGAGACTCTCCCGGCTCGACCTTCTGCAAAAGGCTTTGATGGACTCGCTGTACCGTGGCAAACTTGTCGAAGCTGAACCCAACAATCCTGTCACCTGCAGTAAATCCACTTGCTGCGGTCCCGGCTCTGATCACAGTGCCGCCTATCTCATGGCTGAATTCGGTTGGAAAATCTGTTCCTGAGGCGACGACTACATCCTCCTTGTTCAGACCAGTCGACAGCACGCGGACTTCGACCAATTCAGAATTGAGCGGATCATCGACCCGGCTATCAATCTCGAAATGTATTCTTCCAGATTGTAGCTTCCCCACTATAGGTAATTGCGGGTCAAAAATGGTCGGCCGCGGTTTCGTCTCGTCGGTCGAGTAGGTGTTGTTGATAAACTCACTGGAAACAAGTCTGCTGATAAATATTTGGCCTCGAGTAACACAGTATTCCTTATCAACTGACTGTGAGCCATTGATTTGTTCCGTGGCCTTCTGTTCCACAATGCGGAAGAGGTCTTCGTTAGACGTCGTTTCCATGTCAAAGTCGATCAGCGTCGCATTGAGAGAAACCTGCTCGGAGGTGAGAGATCGGATCAAGCCCGACGCCATCGCACTCTCTGCACTTTTGCCCACCAAAAGACCACCTGCGGTAATCCAAAGGATATTCTTCACCGTGTTTGTGATTCGCTGCAGGCCGTGAAACTCCTGTTCAGTGATAGTTTGAAGCAGTGATTCCTCGAAGTCGGCGAGCATGAGAACGATGCCACCCGCATCAGCATAATCAACAATGCTGCTCGCTATGGTGTGGTATCCGCGGTCTTCCAACGTAGAGCGAATACCATCCATGATCTCTGGGGGTTTTTGGCGATACACAAGATGGACTGTATGAGAAGGAATGCCATTGGCATGGCTCATACCATTCGGCGTTAGATCTTTGCCTGTCAAGACAATTGTTGAGCCGTTTCCTAAAGATACGGGTGTGCTGGCCATGCCAAGTTCTGCGTATCTATCGGCAGGTATTCCATCGACCTCAATGATGGCTTTTCCGCCTGGAGCCATAAGCTTTCGTACTCTAGGGAGGTTGTCTCGTGAACTGGTGGGCGCAATCAGCAGGTCGTATGATCCCTCCTTTATCAATTGACTTTCCAAGTCCTCGGAAAGGTCCAATTTCTGTATAGTTATGTCTTCAACACCCTCGAATCTCGTTGCTAGATCATCAACGAGCTCAGTTGTAGGCACCGCCACAGTCACTGTGCGCCCTGAGGGCAACTTGGCCAGCACAGCTTCCACAGCTTCTGCTCCAAAAATCAGTATCTTCGATTCTGGTTTCTTGAAATAGACCAGTTCCGCAAAGGACGCAATATCTAAATTGACCTGTCCACGTAGGGTATCAACATCCAGTTTCCACGCCATCTCCCCATAAGGTTGAGGCTTTGCCGGTTCGCCGGCTTGCTGGGGCACGGCAGCTTCGTACGCCATGCATCTCATATTTCTTATCTGCATGAGAAGCTCGCCGTCATTTGCTTTTAGCTCGCTATGGCCGTTGAAAGCGCGAACCCCGCGCGGAGAGATCCACGAAAAAGCTGTCGCTGCCCCATCATCGACTTGTGCAGTCGTAGGCGTCCAGATCGTGACTTCGTCCACTTGGATTGGCACAGCACCCGATGTCATCGTAGTGCTGCGACCAGCCCAGTTGGCCACAATTAAAAGCTGCAGGCAAGAATCAACCGTGGCTGGATGGATGACATGTCGTGATTCCCCTATCATCCCTTCTACAGTTGTCTTGATACGGGTGTCACAGGTGGCAGCGTAAGTCTTGCCGTCAAAACGTATGTTCTCCATGTCCTGGAAGGTTGGGCCATAGTGAAATCCGACAGCGTTGAGAGCCTGGTTCCAGGACTTGCCTGAGGCGTGCTGGCGGAGATTAGGGACAACTCGAATGGAGGGCCCGTGGCGACGAGTGGTGATAGCGATGCTTCCTGCCATATGCTCCTTTACGTGTCCACCCTCAGCGACGGAAGAGACGTTGAAGTCCCACCAGGGGCTTTGGCCCTCGGTTGTGGCATAGGTGGAGGGACGCATGTTGAACATAACTTCAATGCCAGTATCATCATCCGGCGTGACAAGCGCTTGTTTGATACTGACGTCTCGGAGCATGTATCCCTCGATCTCCATCGAGGGGGCGGCTCGCTCAGTAATTTGCGTAATGGCCTCCATTGCCATGGAAAAGTATCCAGCGGCTGGGAAAACTGCTTCTCCACCAAGCGAGTGATCCTTTAGCCAGGGCAGGTCACGAATACGAAGGAAGTTCCTCCATGAAGGTTCTGCCAGCGAACAGCCTGGCACCAAAGATCCCAAGATATCATGGCGCGTATATATTGCCTGTCGGTGCTCACGACTTTCGCGTCCTTCTGCCCAGAACCTTTTGGACTTGTCCCATTGGTATGGGGGAAGATCGACGATCAGGCTGCCCTTAGAGCAGAAGACCTTGCCACTCGGGGAAGTCTCTTCGATCGCCGTGGCGCGTTCGAAATTGAAAGAGTAGTTACGTAGGAATAGTTCTCCCGCGAGCTTTAGCAGTGATGCAGCCGAGTGTTCATTTCGAACCAGGGTAGGAAGATACTGTAGCTTCTTGAGGCTGTATTCTGTCTTCGTCTGACTGATCGGACCAGCAAGTGCTGAATGAGGTCCAACTTCAATAAGGGTGTCGACGTGGGAGAACTCAGCACTAGAGCCAACGATATGAATAGCCTGTGCGAACAGGACGGGGCTCAGAAGGTTGGCGCTCCAATACGTTTCGTCAAGCACGGTGGTGTCTGAGAGAACTGTGTTTGTAACAGATGATACCATCCTCACATTGTCCGCAGGAAGCTTAGGACCATTCAAGTTTCCAGCTTTTCTAGCACGCCTGACTAATGCCTCATATCTGGTTGCTGCAGGCTTCATATGGTGGGAGTGGTACGCTTTGCCACCCGTTTTCACGATTCGCGCAAAGACATTGGCAGCTGTCAGCTTTTCCTGTATGGCTTCCAGGGCTTGGGCATTGCCGCTCAAGGTGACACCCGCCGGGGAGTTATGACATGCCACAACCACAGACCCATTATGTTCCTCGATATACGGACTCACTGCTTCTGCCCCGAGCCCGACAGCAAGCATGGCACCGTTGGTATTGATATCACGCACAACCTTTCCGCGGTAGTACGCCAGAACGATGGCTTCCGCTGGTGATATAAGGCCAGCGGCGTACCCAGCCGCTATTTCACCAGATGAATGCCCACATGTGACAGATGGGGTGATGTTCCACAGTCGCAGCAGTTGAACCAGAGCAACCTGGACCGCGGTGCACAGGGGTTGCGAGAATTCCGCCTCGTTGACTCGCGATGTCTTCGCGTCTTCTAGTAGAGTGTCCTCCAGCGTCCATTCGGGGGCATCCTCGAGTTCCTCTAGGACTGTATCCATCTGTTTGATACTTTGTAGGAAGCTAGGGTTATATGTCATCAACTCGGCACCCATTCGGGCCCACTGAGCCCCTTGTCCTGTGAAGACAAACCCCAGCGCTTCGGTCTTCTTCTTATCTGCGAATGCGAATTGCTGCAAGTCGTCACCAAATATGACTTCTTTCTGCACGTTTGTTGCAACAGCGAATGCCCGACTCAGGAAGCGCGTGCGACAGTTGGCGAGAGTATAGGAAAGATCAAGCAGATTGTACTCCTTGACCACCACTCCATGTGCTTCGATATTCCGCTTTAGGGTCGGCTTGTCATGGGCTGAGAACAGTAAGAGAAACAGCCGATTCCGTTCAAGTGCTCTTCTGGTTATGCGGGCTCGGGGCCTACGATGGGGAGCATTATACCTATATCGTTGCGGCGCCGTAAGCAGGGAGTCAGCTGCTTCAACAATGATGTGTGCGTTCGTCCCTCCATATCCAAATGAGTTCACGCTCACTCGCCGAACAGGAATATGGGCTGGGAAAGGCGTCGGTTCAGTGGGGACCTTGACCTTCCAACCCTTCCAATCTATCTTCGGGTTCAATTTGGTCACGCCTCGAGTAGGTGGAATGATGCCGCGCTCAACCGCCAGAATAGCTTTGATAACGGCGGAGAGTCCGCTAGCAGCTTCGCTGTGGCCAATGTTTGTCTTTACGGCGCCAACCATCAAAGGTTCAGCGTCTTCCGGCCGCCAACCATTCATCGAATCTGCCACCGCGCGCACTTCCAGTGGATCCCCAATGGCGGTTCCAGTGCCATACCCCGTCAATGCTGGGTCCAGCGGTCCTCCGCGTTGGTAAGCGTGCCGAATAACGGCACACTGACCGGCATAGCTGGGGTGAGTGATGCCCACGCCGGGAACTTTGCCGTTGTTGTTTGTTGCGCTGGATCGGATGACCCCTCGAATGGGGTTTTCATCACGGATGGCATCACTGAGCCGCTTCAGATAGACAGCACCCACACCCTCTGCACGTCCATAGCCGCTGGCGTACTCGTTAAAGGTGTGACAGGTGGAAGTAGGCGGCAGGACACCTAACTTGGCGGTATTCATGTGCTGATCGACGGTCAAGATAAGGTTCACTCCACCCACGACCGCGGCAGAGCACTCCTTAGTACGCAATGCATTGCAGGCGTTGTGGATTGCGTATACAGACGAGGAACAGGCGGTGTTGACCACGATGCTAGGGCCCTGGAGGTTAAAAACGTGGCTGATCCGGTTACTGATAATCCCTGGATCAACGCCTGTAGCAGCTAGGCTGTGCCGGAAACTATGTTCTTTGAACGACATCTGTTGGAAGTCGGATGTGAAGGTTGCAATAAAACAGGCGGTATCAGATCCCGAAACCTCCTGCAAGCTGACACCAGCTGATTCGAATGTCTCATAGACAACTTCGAGGAGCTTCCGTTGCTGGGGGTCCATCCACATCGCCTCCACTGGGGTCAGCGCAAAGAAGCTAGGATCGAATTCTTGCAGCGTTTCGTTCAGAAAATAGCCACCTAACACACCAAAACTACCAGGGCGGTCGTTATTCTCGTGAAAATGTGCGTCGATATTGAACCGCGACGGGGGCACTTTTGGCGTCTGCCCAGTCTCCTGGTTGAGCATCATCTTCCAGAAATCGGCGGGCGAGGTGACGTCCCCCGGAAGGCGGCATCCTGTTCTATAGTTAACACTATACTCCCTAGAATGCATGTATTATATCCTACCCATTCCAATGACAGCAATAGGTTCCAGTTGCTCGCTCAGAGGCGGCTCGTTCCTTGCAGCTTCACCATCCCCGGCATATTCCCAGTCGTTCACCAGCCGCTGACCATTATAGCGCACCTCGGAGCTGGATTTCCGTTCTTTGAAATATTGCCTCATCCACATTCTGCCTGATTATTCCATTAGCAGATATTAGCGGCAGATATCATGGAACAGATAGACGTCCTTGTCGTGGGTGCTGGTGAGTGTAACAGCGGATGCCCTAGTGTTCTTGTCTACGTATACTAACCCCCGCCAGGTTGGTACGGACTGGTAGCAGCACAAACGTACCTCAAACTCGCCCCAGAGACCAACCTGCTCGTGGTGGACGATGGGGAGACGATTGGTGGAATATGGAGTCAGGGGCGCATCTACCCCAGTCTCTACGCGCAGATTAGTTATCCTCTCTTTGAGTACTCCTTCTATCCGATGAAGAAGGAAGGGATCTCTCCGTATGGCTTCATCTCCGGGCAGACTATCCATAACTACCTTGTCAGCTTTGCCGAAGATCACGATCTCATGCGTCGCATTCGTCTTCGGACTCGTGTGACTCAAGTGCGCAGAAATGCCAACCACCAGGGCTGGATCGTGGAAACACAGTCTGGAGAGCGGCCGATTGAATGCAACAAGCTGATCTATGCCACGGGGGCGAATTCAAGCCCAATCAGACCGGAGTGGCCACGAGAGAATTTCAACAAGCCCGTCATCCACTCCCTAGATATTGCCACCAACCTGTCCCTGATCAAGAGCAACATAATCCAACGAGCCACCGTGGTAGGAGCCTCAAAATCATCCTATGACACCGTATACCAGCTTCTCAAGGCTGGAAAGAAGGTAGACTGGATCATCCGACCGAGTGCCTCCGGAGCGTTTTCCATATTCGCCCCGACTTTCATGGGTTTGTGGCATATATCGGATCATATCTCCACCCGATTTGCGTCCAGCTTTAGCCCTAGCATCATGAGCTGCACCGGGCGCTGGGACAGCTTCTTGCAGCGCACTATAATTGGGAGATCACTCATGCGCGTCTATTGGCAAGTTGCCACGGGCTTGGCAGCGAGATATGCGCGGTTCGGCGATAGTGAGCATACCGAGCATCTGCAGCCCTGGCCTCACACGGATGGGTACGGGGTTTCTCTATTGCTGTTCGATCGAGATGATAGCGCTGACCGTTGGGCATAGGCTTTTCTGGGGGAGTGGAGGTATCGGGATAGCGACCGTGCCCGACTTCTGGCAGGTCATTCACGACGGTGATGTGACCGTGCATCGCACGGAGATAGAGTCACTCTCACACCTTGATGTGGTCAACCTAAAGAACGGATTTTCCGTCACAACTGACATAGTGATTCATTGCACCGGATTTGAGAAGGGTTACAACACCTTCAGTCCGCAACTGCAAGAAGAATTAGGTCTACATTACGACTCCTCTACGTTCTCCAAGTGGACGGGATTGGACGCGCAAGCTGAGCAGATGGTGAATGCACAGCTGCCCATCCTAAAGAATCCCCCTTTCGATTCACTGGAGCACAAAAAGCACAGTCAAGGGCCAAACCGGCATTACCGTCGTCTCATTGTTCCCGAGCTGGCAGCCAAAGGGGACCGATCGATCTTATTTCCGGGTCATATTCACTCTGCCTTCACCCCGTTGGCGGCGGAAATACAAGCCCTTTGGGGTTTTGCGTTCTTTAATGGCTGGATGGATGTCCCTGGACAGGAAGAGATGGAGATGGAGGCAGCGACCTTCAACGCATGGACCCGCAAGCGATATGTTGAACAGGGAAAGAAGCATTCGTATTTTATTTATGACTACATCTCGGTAAGCTAAGCCCCCCTAGGTGATACCGTCGGTAGGTAAAAGCTAACAGGGGTTGTTCTGTCACAATACTTAGTACCTAGACACTCTCATGAGAGATCTTGGCCTCAATCCACGCCGGAAGAAGACTTTCTTCGAAGAATGGTTCATTCCGTATCGGCCGCGAGACTATCGGGGGTTAATTCAGGAGTATCTTGCCATCCACTCACATGGAGTTCCAGGAGACAAGAAAACACAGAAACAAGAGGCGAAGATAGTTCCATCCAAGAAGGGAAAGGAAACGAATGAACTGTCAAATGGACATCATGAGGATTCCAACGGGGGTGACGATGGATGAGCTTAGACGGAGTTGAGGCGGCCGCTCCGGCGCCAAGACACGGCGTTGAAGCGGCCGTTCGAAGTCCTAACTGACCGTTTCGGGACTCTATATAAACATATATAAACAGATAGAAGCAACAGATTCTTTCTTTTTGAATTCTTATACATTGTAACCTGGAATGTGGTCAATTTATTAGGCTCTCCTTTTTACTGCCCCCCTTGGCCATGTCTGTCATCAATGCAGACCCAGAAAAACAGAATAGCAATGGCAACGTTGCTAGCACCGACTCCAGCGAGAATGTCGTCGCCAAAGAGGCATCGCCTCGTCCAATTCATGGATGGAAGGTACAGCTTTACTAACTACTAATATGAAGTCTATAACTAATTTCAATGTAGTGGGCTATCGCGTATGTCTCAATGATCTCGACTACATTTCTATTTGCGTTAGATAATACCATTGTGTGTTCTTATTTTTTAGCTCCTCATATTGGCCTAATTTAATAAAAAAAAACTAACAGATAATAATACAGGTCGCTGACATTCAACCTGTGATTCTCAACTTATACGGTGAGGTCTCTCTTCTCCCATGGATCGGAGTCGGGTTTGCTCTCGGCACCATGTGCGTACTGCCATGGGGCAAAGTCTACGGAGTGTTCAACGCCAAATGCGTCTATCTGTTCAATATCGCACTGTTTGAAATCGGAAGCGCCGTGTGTGGCGCTGCTCCGAATATGACTGCTCTCGTGGTCGGCCGTGTCATCGCCGGGGTGGGCGGATCTGGGATGTACTCGGGGACGCTGAGTTTTGTGGCCATGTTGACCTCGCTGAAGGAGCGACCCATCTACATGGCTGGAAGCACCGTCATCTGGGGAATTGGAAGCGTTCTCGGCCCAGTGGTAGGTTTTTGTCCATTATTTTGACTCATTTTGGTGCGTGGTTGACCACGGCGATCAATGATTATAGGTTGGTGGTGCGTTCGCAGATAGTCCTGCAACCTGGAGATGGGTAGGTGATACCAACGCTTGATAAGATTCTTCTTGTCTTTTTACTTATATGTATATCTTTCTAGGCATTTTACATTAATCTCCCTATTGGAGCCGTCTTCGCCCCATCCTATCTCTTCCTTGTCCCCAGCGTGGACCCACAACCGTCCAAAAGCTGGGCAGAGAAGTGCCGCATGGTGGACTGGATTATGACGACCACGTTTCTTGCAGGATCCGCCTGCCTGGTCATGGCCATTACATTTGGTGGCACGCTGTACCCCTGGAGCTCCGGGAACGAGATTACGCTTTGGGTTGTAGCGGGAGTCCTTCTAATTGTCTGTATTGCCGTGGCGAAATTCCATCCAGGCGTGGACAAAGACAACCGGCTCTATCCGGCGCACTTTCTCAAACGGCCCATTTTAATCAACCTTCAGCTGCAGATGTTCTTGGTCTCTGGTATCGTGCTGGTGTGTAAATGCCTTTCCTTAATTAAGATAGGGACGTCCAACACTGATAATACACAGGCAATAACTTACTATATTCCGCTGTTCTTCCAGTTCATACAGGTTTGTAGCCTATTTTCTCAAGATTGGCGCATTGGTGCGGAACTGACTGACAGTTTGCTCGCTGGTAGGGAGACAGTCCCTTAGATGCAGGCGTACGCCTACTCCCCTTCATCATCTCCATGGTCGTCTTTGCCCTGGTGAACGGGGCATTGATGCCCAAATTGCCATACATTCTGTCATGGCATATTTTCGGCAGTGCACTTGTTGTTACTGGGACAGCTTTAATGTGTGAGTGTTCTTCATCACAACATAGAGAACGACTGCTAACAAAGAGGGGAATATTCAGACACCGTTGACCTCAACACGTCCAACGCCAAAATCTATGGATACTGTATCCTCGTAGGTGCCGGATCAGGCTGCTACGTAGTAGCCGGGTTCCCTGTTGTACAGTCCCTTGTTGCGCTGAAGGATATACCAAATGCCGTGGGAGCAATGGCCATTTGTAAGAAAACCCCATGTTAGTCTGTCCAGACTATAAGCTAACAGTCCTTTCTACGTTCGTAGCTCAAGACCTTGGTATGGTTGTCTTCCTTGCCATGGCAGGGTCGATCTATCAGAACCTTGCGCTGCAAAAAGTGGCGCAGGCGATGCCAGCACTGAATGCAGCCGATATCACGAACCTCATCGCTGGTACTAGTAGCCGGACATATAAGGCACTGTCGGAGGGGGAGCGGGCTCTAGTAACACCGCAGATAACAGATGCGATGAGCAACGTGTGGTTATTCTTCTTGGTGGCTGGGATACTGAGTTTCGTCCTTACTCCACCTTTAGGGGTAAGTTATTCATTTCTTATTGTTTGGAAGAAACGCAAATCTGGACTAACTATGGGATTGTATAGAAAACGAGATTAAAAGGAGCGAATTCTGCTGGTGGTGGTGCATAAAACCTGTCATTGGCCAGAGGGCCTATCTAGACCTTTTCAACGCTCATGGGCGGGCGATGATGGGACTAGACCTGATGCCCACGGGCGGGCGGAGTCCCATGGGTATTTTACTAAGGAAAGCGAGTCTAACACGTGATTTACATATTTTGTGCAGTATTTTAGTATTATTTTATTGGTTTTTTTTTGGTATCTAGTTTACATGACCGCCATGCAGGGTTGAGCCGTCCAGCGGCTCCGTAAAACACTCCCTGTAGTGGCTGCGGGAGGTAAAAGTAAAAGAATGCAAGATAGCTCTACTCCTAGAGCTCAACCTTTAAATCTCTTCCTCAACCTCTCTGTACCCCGGCTCTGTTGTATAGCCCTGTAGTCATGTTCAACCGCTGTTGATCGTTCACGCCTCATTCTTATGTGACTCAGTGGTCTAGTTGACCTCAACTAGTCCACTATTTCGCATGCAGTTCATCTCCACCAAGTTCAGTATCCTAATTATTGTTATATTATTCTTGTGTCGAGCCAGTTGCCACAGCTTCTTCCACATGTCTGTACGGAGCTCTCCCAGGGGGGGGGGCATTCCATGATCATGTGTGTTGGGGATTCTAGTTGCCTAGCGTACACCCACATCGAACATCCTGACGGACATTGATACGGGTGAGGTACTGGTTCATTCCTATATGCCCCGTACGCAGCTGTGTAAGGACTGACGAGGTTGCCTTCCGCAGCCCCTTCCAGCACCGCAGGATCTGCGGACCAGGCGCCTGAATCAGGCGTTTTGTTGGACGACTGGTCTTCTCCTTCATCCACGCCTGCACCCAAGAAATCGGTAGCATCTAGTATACTCCGTATGCTACAAAGAGAACTAAAAAAATAGAAAATTTTTTTCTTTTTCTAATGCCTTGAGCTTGTGTCCCTGACTTAGGTCATAATAGTCGGATCGGCTCGCAGATCAGCGTCTACCCAATGAAAGATTCCACCTTACTTGCATACGCTGGCACGCAATACAATGGATACAGCCTTGCGGACATCGGGTCTCTCAGTGCGGGCCATTCAGTGATATTCAGTAGGAACTTCTGATTGGTGTCTAAAAAAATAGGCAGGATAAAGTGTGCTATAGATTTACTGGAAAGATAGCCATGCGGCACAGATGTGCCCAATTGAGTCAAGAGTGTAAGATGGAATGAAAGCTGTTGTCTCCATTACTATCGTCAGATTACGTTGCCTGAGGCTAAAATTATTGTCATGTGATTTACGAGTAAATAACCACTTCAACATAACTATTAATTTCCTGAGTATAAACATTTCTAATCCCTGAATTGTTGTTCGTGGATAACGATGTATGTAAAATATAAACCAATATATACCTAATCCGCCTTATTCCTAGTACTGTAAAAGGGAACTAGAAGTCCCAGTTTACCGCCTGTTTATTCTGATGAAGTCCAAAATTTGGGCGTAAATGCCATTGTGGCTATGCAAGGCGTCCAGGAACGCCTGCTTTTTAAAGCGCAAAGGTGCTATCCAATAGGCAGGGTATAAGGGAAACAAAGTGGGTAATAAGGTTCGCATTTGGGTAAGTTTTCGCGAGGTCACGCATTCTCGGGTGAGCGTCGGCCAGGCGCTCACCCCCATCTATTGCGCACTCACCTAAGCTCACCCAAGGTCGCGCGACTGTAAAGCGGCTCACCCGCTAGCTCACCCGGGCGGCAGCCACCCGACTTCTCGCCGCGTTTAAGCCACACGCCGGCCGGTTAGTAGTTGGGTGGGTGACCACCAGCGAATCCCGGCTGTTGTATGTTTTTTGTTTTTCTCTCAGCCTTGGTGAGCAGGCCGATTATTCTTCTCTAGCTTCTATCGTAACTATGAGGTACTTTCAGAGTAGACGTAGAGGATGGTATGTAAAATAGTCAACTGGAAATACGGTTGAATCTGAGATCTGACTTTAGGAAATGACTTTATACAAGGGAGAAAATCCAACTTTTTCTTTACGGAGATTCTTCCCGAATTGCCTCAACCATAGTAGCATCAAGCCCATGTAGGTTCAACTCTATTTGATTCTCTGATGATAGGATAATTGATTCTTGTTGTGAATTCAGGGAAAGAAGGCAATCGAAAGGAGACAAGACGTAGATTGAGCAGTATCTTGCCTGAATAGATACAGGAAACAGAGAGAAGTCTCAGGGGTTAAAACCCCCGCACGCTTGCCAAGGCGCTAGCTATACGCCATATCTTCAACAATTCTCCTTTGGGTTCTTTCCCTGCAACACAGCCTATGAGAGGCTTCTGCACGAGCTCCGCAGGAAAGGGCTTGGCAAGGTGATCCCATGGATTAGAGCATTCTTGTCTGACCAGTCCACGCGGATCCGCATGTCTGATGGCCTGGCCGAACGGGTCCCAACGCCAACAGGGATCCTGCAAGGAAGCTCTCTCTCACTAATTCTTTACCTATTCTACAATACAGGCCTGATCGAGGCATGCACGGAACAAGAAATCAGGGAAAGTATTGAAGCTGAAAATTTAAAACAGATAGTAGTTTATGGCTAGGTTGACGACATCAGTTACCTGGCTGCTGGTATGTCCGAGGAGGAATCAGTAGCCAAGCTCCAGGTCGGCTGTTGTAAAATATAAAATTAAACCATTAAATATATATTAACGTTTGCACCAAGCAAGTGCAAGTTGCTCCACTTCATCAACATGCAAACTGTGACAACTCAGGCCAGGCTTGGTAGCTAAGCTGTCACACGGCTATTGATTGATCTATTAATCAATGATCTTTTTATAAAGTAGATGTGACGACTCAGGCTAGACTTGGTAGCCAAGCCGTCACACGGCTATTGATTAATCTATTGATCAATAAGCTCTTTGTGAAACAGGGTGTGACGACGCAGGCCAGGCTTGGTAGTCAAGACATTACACGGCTATTGAGTGATCTATTGATCAATAAGCTCTTTGTGAAACAGGGTGTGACGACGCAGGCCAGGCTTGGTAGTCAAGACATTACACGGCTATTGAGTGATCTATTGATCAATAGGCTCTTTGTAAAACAGGGCTTTGTTGAAAGCTATGAAATATGATAGAATATAATAGATAGTCACACAACTTTGAAGTCTTTAGTAAAACAAAGGAAGTCTAAAGCAAAGACCAAGCAGATACAAATATCTGCTTAATTCTCTACTTCATGATCTTCCTTTTCTTCCTCAGAGTTGATATTTTAGTTAAGAGCACCAATACTATGATATCTGTCTTATCATTTCTATTTTGATTTCTTATATCCAGTTACTGCTTGGTTCGTCACACAAACTGGAGTACAGCCCAAATTGACGTTTTTACCCCTGGACAACGGAACTTTGATACCTGCCTCCCAGGAAGCAGAATGTTACCTAGAATTTTAACTAAATCAAAACTCTTATTTACCTCACACCAGGCCAAGGCAGTCGCCAAGGCCGGGACCAGCCTTGTAGCCTTACGGGGCTTGTCTGGGTCAACGTGGGGGGTTTCAATCATGGCCATGAGAAGGATCTACCAGGCGGTAGTCATCCCGCAGATGCTCTATGGGGCGACCGCGTGGTACCAGGCGAGCATGCCCGCCAAAGAACGCAACCACATTATCCAACAATTTGCCTCTGTCCAGAACAAGGCTGTGATCCTGATTAGTGGGGCCTTCCGCACGACAGTGGCAGAGGTACTTAATATCGAGCTGTATCTCACGCCGATGAAACACTAAATTAAGTGGGTGGTCTGTGAGATAATTATCTGGATGCATACTGGACCTGTCCACGCCATACCAAGAAGTGCAATAACCCCATGTACTCAGGAGGAGATCAAGTAAGATAGACAAATCTCTATCAAGGTTCAGATGGTAAAGAAGGATGAAGAATTATAATTATTATTCAATACTAAAACAAATCTCTGAAAGACACAGTAGACATATCTACAAGCCCCATGACAAGCAGGACCTGATGTAGTTATCAAGAAATAAGAAGAGATAAGAAATATTTATAATACTATTCAGCACAGCTAGGCGCTGAAAATATTTATAGATAGCAGCGAGTATCAGGGTCATGTAGGGTCTACAGTGGTAGGCCCTAATCTGAACACCTGCTTCACGGCGTATCTCGGAACCGAATTGATCTCGACGGTATACGCAGCGGAGCTTAAGGGGATGCAGATGACGCTAGCCGTGGTCAAGACAGTAATACAGGCAGGTGCAAGCCAGTGGAGAGAGCATGCCGCCAAGGAGATACACATCTTTTCAGATAGTCAGGCAGGGCTTAAAGCCCTGATCAACCCCTGGATGGTCTCGGGGCAGGTCTTTCTTAAGGCATGCCTTGAGCTTAAGAGTTGGTATCGCAAGACAAGATATCATGTGGTTTTCTACTAGATTCCAGCCCACGAGGGTATTAATAGTAATAAAAAGTCTAATAAACTAGTTAAAACAGAAGCTGTAAGAGGACCTATGCTTGATAAGGCTGAGCAGATGATCCGGCTGGGGGCTGCAGCTAAGAGGTTTGTCAGGGAGTAGCTGAAGAAGAGGTGGGTGTAGGCGTGGAAAAAGAAGAAAACCAGTTATTTAACAAAATATCTAATTTAGACGCCAGGCCCACAGGTCCTGCGGTACTGGAAGAGGTTGCTTTTTGCAACCTCTTCAGTCCTCATACAGCTGTGCACTGGGCATATAGGGCTGAACCAATATCTTACCCACATCAATATCTGGCAAGATGCTAGATATGGGTGCGGGCTGGGTAACTAGAATCCTTGATATATCGTTATGAAATGTCCTCTTTTGGGCGAACTGCGCACGGACATGTGGCGGGATCTCTGGTGGAGAAGGGTTTCAAAGACTCTATCATTCAACCAGCTCCTTCAGAAGCCAAAGACAGCTTTGTTAATAATAAAGTTTATACTCAAAATAGGCCTACTGCCACAGTTTCAAGGGGTGGATCCTGTGGCAACTGGCTTGATACAAGATAACTCTAATAAACTAGAACTGGGATACTAAACTTGGTAAAGATAAAATATAAGTAAAATAGTAGGCTAGTTCAGGTCAATTAGGCCAATAAACCAGACAATAAGACATGAATCATCAACGGTGGTGGAACATGACTAAGGCTGTACGGCGTAGCTGGTGATGCGGAAGCTGGTAGGGGGTAGAGGGGCTGAGGGGTTGAGGGTGAGCTTTAGGGGTTGAGCTCTAGGTGCAGAGCTATCTTATTTTTTTTTTTTGCTTTTAAGTGTTATATACTTTGCTTCGCTACCCCCGCAGCCACTGCAGGCAGTGTTCTACGGAGCCGCTGCACGGCTCAACCCTGCATGGCGGCCATGTAATATAGGCAAGCTAGGATAGGACAATGAGGACTACTACTACTACTACTACCACCACTTAGTCCTCTTGTTCAACAACTGCCCATGAAAAACGGTGGGACACATGCACAACCTTTCGCCAGTCCAACTCGATACTCGCACGACGGGCGAGAAGCATAACTCGAAGCGGAAATGAAGCCGTAGAGTGGTTTGCAAAAATCCGATTGGCACTCAGCACAAGAGAACATTCTTTAGGTGAAAGCATGATTTGAGAAAAGATTACATAATCTGGTTAAGCAATGCTCGTCAACCTCTGCTAGGCTTTACTAAACATCATCTTAAGGCAGAAATAATACTAGTGTCAATGTTATTTTTGCAAGCTACTGCACTAGCAACTGGCAGGTTCGGCTTTACTTGATGTGATATCGGGTGGATCTGGCTCAAGGGGATATCACACTGGCATCGAGCGTAAGTATACAGTACCAAGCATTCGCAGGTGAAATACTGTTCGTTAAATATGCCGAAATCCCAGATTACACACCAAATCGCTGAGTCTATAACACAATCCTCTAACTGAGGCTGGGCGCATGAGTAAAAAGAAATATACCATTATATTACAACTCATGTCGAAAATAGTACAACCACCTAGCACTCTTCATTATCTCGCCAGACTCCGACCCCTAATGCCAAGGTCGATTAAAATCGCATATATATAGTCCGTAAGATATTTCTTGCGACCCAGCTAGCCTCGAAAGATCTACTCTATTCGTACTAATATAACTTACAAGATGAAACTACTGAGAGCAGCGAGAGTGATTGATTGGTGGCACCTTTTTGGTCAAAATTACTATTGCCTAGAGGATATGATGAACAGGAGCTGGTAGTATTGTCCTCTAGATTTATCCGTGTCCTCAGAAAAGTACAGAAGATTTCAGAACCTGCCTTGGCCCAGCGAGTGGCGGAGAAGTGAAATTGCTCTTGAGAAAATAAATTTAGCCCCTTGGTGTAAGGGACTCGACTGAATCAATAGTTGATTAGGTAGTCTATCACGAAGAGACTAAGCTAAAGAGAGAAAAAGAGAAGAAAACATGAAGCTATTGTGTTGTGTTGCCCTGATAGACGAAGGCGTCACATGACTATCACTTATTCACTGATTGCCTGAATCTCG